>JAHZNG010004394.1:0-11166 GCA_027744375.1 Orchesellides sinensis
AACAGAGATAAGGTTTGAATGCTGGAAAAATCTGGAACGTAATCGTTGGGTTCTAAATCTTCAGTAACCTCCTCACAGAAGCTATCAGCTCCGTCTGTCGTTTTCAGTAGTGTGTCCAGCGAACTTGTTGGCGATATTCTATTTGAAGTCTCGTCTTGTGGTGTACAGTTACCGGTTACACAGGCTTCAATTGAAAAGCATAAAATGCCTTTTACCGCATCACGAAGTTGTTTCACATTGGGGTTGTTGTTATACCCTAGTCTCGCGCGCACCTTGCCAAAAAATAACTCCACCGGATCTTGACTATTTTTGTACGTTGGAAGGTACCTAAATAAAGTCGCAAGAATAAATCAATATACATATTTAAATTCGGTACATGACTTGATATTGTGTAACTTAATATGCATTCAAATTTAAGCTATACTTATCAATCGACTACTTACAGGTGCAAGGAGATTGTGTCATCGGCTTGTCTTGAACAAAGAGCAACTTGACAAATACTTTCCATAATTACAATTTTGTAATTTAACTTAGGTTAGAAGTTTTCTAAAAGTTTGGCCAATTCGCCTCTCAACATCGAGTTTGCATTATGAGTAGTGGTCGTCTGGTGGTAGAAATGGGTAGTTAAGAATGATATGCTAGTGTGTTAAAGCCTTGATTCTTCATTTTTTATCTCCAGTTTTGCAAAAATGGTTGTCGTGAGAAACTCACTTGGCTTACAGATTGGATTTGTTACTCACACGAATTTAATTGCTGATTTAATACACCTACCATCTCGGTACTTTGAATATCATTGCATTAACCTTTAAACCAGATACAAATCGTTGTAGTAGTTATGTCATGCTATGCATGTGTGGTTGTCCTGCATACTTTATATGGTAGCTTGTTCTTGTCAGGTAGTAGCAAGCCAAAGTTAAGAGAACAGATCTAAAATCACAATAAATTCCTTAACAAACAAATTGGGATGGTAAACCTCTAAAAAGTCATTGTAGTAGATAAGTTACACAATTGTGTTTAGTTTGACATTCATAGTACATTTTTCCACAGAATAGGTTATGAAGTGTATAAGCCACTATAAGAAAACTAATATTTACTCACTTATAGAATACCACAGCTTTACGCTCTTCTACAGCAACTTGACAAATGTTGCTTCGATCAGGAGAAGCGTTACAGAAAATTGAGTATTTCTGTCTCAATAATGATTTCTGCTCGTTTGAGCTTTGTCGTATCATCATCATCATTAATCTGAGAAGTGAAACGTTGGCTAATGTCTACCGTGCTGTCAAACCAAAACTTTATCTTACATGGACAGTCTACCTTGATTTGGCTATCAAAACACTTTGTTTTGCCTTTATGTCGCGTGTACTTGTCAGCAGGAAGGAAACAGTTTTATGAGAGTTGACGATAGATGCCTAGATAAATGCATGCGTTTACAGCTATGCGAGTAAAAGTAAAACTATATGGAATAATACATAACAGTTAAGCAGAGTTTCCACTAGCGACATCACGTTACGTTTTCTGTACGTTACGGTGTTGAATTTAAAAAAAAAGTTAAGTCAAGCGTATGGGTGTTCTCATTGTCATATAAATGAGAACGGGTAGTCACAAAAAATATTCTACGGAAAGTCAAGCGTAGCGTAAAAAGTTAAAAAATTTCAACTCTCAAAAATCATCCGCAGATCATAAGTTTCGTCCGTTGCTATGACAACAATGAATACGTGATGCTACCTATGAGAACGACTCTACGCAATACAAAACTCGTCCGCAGAGCGCAGCGTAAAAACGGAGAAAGTTAAACTTTTTGTACGCTTTGCAATGAGAACGGTTCATACGTCATACTTTGCGTATAACATACAGAAAATGTAACGTGATGTCGCTAGTGGAAACACTGCTTTAGTTTGCAATGGAAACAAAAATAGGATTGATGAGACAAGTAGATGGTGGGTTGAGATTCAAGTAGTCATCCTTGGGTTTTTTATTAAGGGGCTCCCTAGTGTACAGTGTACACACAGTTTTTATTTGCTGGGACTCATGTATCATAATTTTGTCTGTCAGACTTGCTATCAACAACTTAATATAGGTAATACAATTTTTAAAAGTTTATTTTTATTCACCATCCGAATTTTACTCAATAGTTCACAATATTTACGCATGTTACACTTGGTGTAGACGATGCCCATAAAATGACCGTACTGTCTATGTAAATATCAAACAATGGAAAAAATCCCCCATCAGCAATCATTCAGCTTCAGCTGCATATTTTAATTAAGCAAATATACCTACATGAAACACAAAAGGTTTTTAGAACTTACTTGTTACTTCTCCATTCAAATGAGTATTCGCCACATATAATTGTTTTTTCCTGTTTATAGTTGGTCCTGAAATTATAGTTTGTGGGTAAATCGATTAGGTTTCTGAGCGATTGTTTGTTTCAATTTGAAAAGTGTATGCATCACTGAACTTTCTTTGCGCAATTTTCACACGGTCCGATCTCGATATCAACAAAGTTTTACTTGATATCGTTCTTAGCTCTTTGTCACAGGAATAATTAGCTGAAATATAATTTGATGCTGTGTTCACGAGTTCCTGATGTGTGATGATGAGTCACAGCTTTGTAAAGTTGAGTCGGCAGTACACAGACAAAATACAAAAGCACGCGATCTCACTATCACACTTAGGTTCCAAGTTAGCAAGTAATCAGGTCAGCTAACTACATATATAAAGTTTACGATATTACAAATTTGCATTATTGCCTACAAGTAAACTTGTATGGCAGCCACGGATATAGTATACTTCAGCCTTATAAAAGTAGTCCGCAACCTGTCATTTATTCCATACATGTCTCAACTTTCCCCTTTCGTCTGCTATTTTCCAGTTTTCACTAAAGCTCTACATGCTTATGCGAATATTAGAAACAACACGAATCGATGCATATAATGTAATGCACGAACTTCTATAAAAATTATCTTTGCATGAAATTGATTTAAAATATTACTTAGTTTTCAAAGGAAAATACTTTCTTTGATCGTGAAATTTCAAAATTATGTAATTTTATTTACAATAAACACACCAAGAAAAATGTTTCTTCAAAACAACTTTCTTTTATAGATGGAGGATTACACTTAAGTGTTTTTTATTTTAGTATTAGTGACTGTTGGTAGAACATGAGACATGTAAAGTTGCTCTTTTTGCAAATTAAATATTATGCAGTTTCAGGCAGTGACAGTTGCAAAAAATATATAAAACAGATGCACAAAGCGGGACACTGACGCGACATTAATGAAAGAACTTTTACTGGATTGATTGTTCGTATGATGAGACTAACTTTTAAAAAAAATCTTAACAGGAAAACGATGTTAGCTTGAGACAAGTTGGACTCCAACTGAGGAAAAATGATGGGATGCGAATCTTTTCTTGAAAGCCGCGTCTGGTAGCTTAACTTATTTTTCCTTCCTTCCTACTGCTTCCACTGAAACCAAGCGCCTCTAGTAATTCTGGATAAAGTAGTAAGTGGTAGGTGGATAGGAGATGCGATGCGATGGAAAGATGCTATGTACATGCACTTTACGGTTCCAGTTTTTATCTAACTAACACAACAAACGCCACTTCACAACAGCTAGCAAAAGAACATGACTAGCGCTTTGGGACAGAATATATAAAAAATAGCTTCGTTCTCCGGTATCACAGTATGCTGTGGAGTCATGTATTAGTTATCTATTTAAGCTGTTAACAAGCAAACTAGCTAAAAGTCGGTTTAACTGACTTCACCCTTTCTTTAACAAACTATCCATTCTCAGTTACAGTTTCCTTTGAGTTAGGCTTGCGCTTCCTGACATGATGGCATTTCCCTAACTCCATATCTTGGATTTTTCACATTTACTATGTCTAAATGCAATACTGGAAATAATGGTATACATGAAAACGCCTTTTTTCGTGCTAAATTAAGTAAGTTGTTAGAGCAGTGCCATAGGATAAAAACAGTGGTAACAGAAATGTAATGTATATGCAAACAGATTATTAAAATTTCATGAATATGATGAGAAGCTTTGGGAAAACGGCTTAGCTGTTTGGGAAAATGGAGAGAGCGTAATATGACGTTTTGGTTTCAGTCTTGTTAGAATTTACATGTCCCTCTAACTTTATCGAAGAATTCGCACGTTTCTTCTTCCAGTGGCCTATCCGGGATATACATATTATTACCATTACCGACTTTTGTTTTTCTCTTTGTTCAACACAGCTACACTCACGTGTTGCAAAAAATTTATAACAAATTTCTCTTGGGTTGTTTTTGTTCCACTGGCATATTATTTCAGTCTTGTCATTTTCTCCATAACCCACGCTCAAACAATCAAGCAAGTATGTGTGTGCAACAAAACCCAACAAGGAAAACGGACTCAAACAAGTTATGCAAGCGGGCGTCTCCAAAAACTCCCATCAAGTAAATGTGAAAGATGTTATGTTGGCGAGTTGGAGGAGGATTTCAGCAGACAATTGAATAGAAGTTCGGCTGGCATGTGAGAATCCTGAAAAACTAAAGAAATTCCTAAGTATCCTATTTGTACATAATACCCATTCCTGCATTATATGTTTTGAAAGAGTAATATCGCGACCACGAGGATACAAAGGAAACATCACGCATTGCAACTTGAGTGCTCGAATATACAACAAGAACGAACATAAACTGAGAAAATCGATATAAAAGCAGTGTGGGTGTTCTCGTGATTCTTTCTTTTTCCTTTTCTGAAAAATGTGATTTGCTCTTATATCTCCGATTATTTTTCATTTTCTGTAACACGTTTCTTTGTTTTCATGAAATATGTAGACACCCATAAACTTCGCCAGCTCACAAACGTAAATGTGGAGCTCCTTGGACTTGAACGTGTCACCAAACTGTGATTTCGCAGAAACCTCACAAAGATCCAATTAATTAATTCAAATGAATGGGGAAATATTTGTCCCTGCAAGAACCATGTCTGATCGTGAGTACTTGTATACTTTAATATACATAGTATAAACGAATTGGTACTGTTTTTAGCGAAACCCTGTCTTGTTGTTCTTGTTTATAAATATAGAGTTTTTACATATAATACATAGTTGTAAATTACGTCCTAAAACAGCAGTTTTTAAATGTTCTGAAAACACAATCAATTTGCTTTTAATTTAGGGTAAATGACACGTACTCGCTGTCAATGTACATATACATACGTATGTGTTGATGAATGTAAAAGCTAACAATAAGGTATAAGGAGCAGAAGAATCACATAGCTATGCGTTGGATTTGCTTTCGTCAAACCATTGCACAGATTCTGTGAAGCTGACATTAACAATGGTCAAATTAAATTACTTCTATTCTAGAATTGGCAACAGGATTGGCAAATGAATTTATTTAGCAATTGGATACTCTCCGTATGTTTTAATTGAGTTCAAAGTGATGCAAGTACCTGGCCCGAACATGCATTGTGATTTCTTTATAAAATCTGACGCTTGGCTTATTTTCAACTTAGATAATGGACGTGGATTTTTAGCTCAAAATATATATACCAACTTTCCATTGTCCAGATATGCTAGAAGAGCAGTTGGACTATGAAAGTTGTTAGTGGAGCAATATCCAAAAGTAATCTAGGTGGTAACAACGTCAGAATTAATCGACCACATAAGGGCGGCAGAAACAACGCCAACATTTCCAAATGCCGAAATGTCCATTTAGCAAGCCAAAAAACATTACGTATCTGACGACGTTGCGGTGTGTAAATTTGAATTGCACCGTACATTTTCCATGTCTTTCCCTTTAACTAGTACCTCTAACAAATTACCTTTAAAATGTTGAGATTGAGATTATTTGCTTAAATACTAAACATTAACAAAATTATGGCTACTTTTCTTTTACTGAGTAGAAAAGGAGGGCAGGGTTTTGATGCATGTAACTAATAATTACACACTATACTTGCAATACAATGTTATGAAATATAACTAACCTTTCACGATAACATGTAGATGTAAAGTTACCTCTTATGTATGCATATGAAATTTAAGACAGCAATTTAAAAAATTATGCATTCTATTTTAAAACCCATCGTCTCTGTACGCTACGCTTGACTTCGATACTAATTGCTCTGTATCCATGATCTAGGGCATCTGGCTGCGGATCTAATTTCAGCACTTCAAGTTCAAAGTTACTTACCATTCTAGTAGTTTAATGTATGTGTGCATCCCGTACTATTTAAAATTTGGATGCTAATGTTTTTTGGATACTACTGAATCGGCATGGCATAGTTATATAGTCATAGTTATTTTCGGACCAAATGTAAACTAAACGAGCTCATGCAGCTAATACAGATTTATTGCATTTATTAATTCAACGAAATATTTACCATGACGTGACGTGTTTAGATTAGAACGACACATATGTCTCACTCAGTTCAAAATCAGTGCATTTGACGGGTACATAGTACATACGTGCAGTTCCCACATCGCTACTGTCACTAATAGAACTGCAACTACTCTAATTGATAACAGGTGCTTAAATAACGGCTGACCACATTTTGTTACCAAAACTTTCATTTAGAAGTTTCCTAGAATGCAACATTTTGGATAGATCAGCTTCAAACATGGAAATTTTCATATTAGACCCAATGTATCCACTTAGCATTTTAGATCAAATTCTTTAGTTCCTTAAAACTTGACAGTATCTTTGTTTTCACCAAGAGAATCAATTTGTACTCTAAAACTAAGTTAGACTAAATATCCATTTCTTCATATCATTTTGTAGACTTCGTACTTCAATCCGTTACATTCGATCCATATAGTTACATTATTTGCGTTATGCATATTTAAAGATCCATCTGCTTGTTTACAAGAATTTAAAATAGACAATGTGACTTTGAATCTGGTAACGATATATGCTGTTATTTTAAAACCTTGCAAACATACCCTTACTTAACAATGTAACAAAGCATATGGAAGCATGGTATGTCAATGAAGTTTTTTATCCTACTGACTGACTAGTATGCACACCAGAAGGAATGTCTGTAAAGCCTCAAGCAAAAATAGAGTACTTCCCTTACAATCTCTGATTTCAATGTTATCCATTCCAAAATATTCTACGTCTTGGTGCAGCAATGGGGTGATGAAAGACAACTGACAATTTCCTTCGTGATCAGCAGTCTTGATCCTGGATGCAATATTTAGAGCGTTCGGTTCAGTGTCACTCATCTATAGATTCACTCTCTCAAAGACATCGTAAAGTGTACAGGTGTAGAAATCGATTCCAGTTCCGTTTAACAAGAATTTACGATAAATATATAATTATATCTAAAAAACAAACACATTGTATTATATGTACTTCGTCAGGCTTTTGAATTTGTTATACTTGCCAGAAGTCCAGAAATTTGCAACTTTGGTGTAGATTCTATGTATATGCGACCGTAGGCATGTAACGGTAGTGTTCCTACCTATATTATGCTAATTGATACGTTCAATGGTGTATTTTATTTTATAATACAGCATTAACGATATTACATCCATTCGTATTATGCATGAAATTAAAGTATTGAAAATGCATACAATTCAGCTATGAATAGGGTTTCAAACATGCTTTGTACCTTCTCATCATGATGGAAGTCTTAGGCTGCTAATAATGAGCCATCGTTTGTAGCTATACTATATATACCGTATTTGGTTTAAGTAACTTTCTTTCTGTCAATGAAAGTCACATACCTATGAACATGTTTATGAAACCTATACTAAGTGATTATCGTTAGGTGATCTATCAAAATTTTCTCAATGTGGATGAGTTTTAAAAGAGTTTCACGAAGTTTTTTTTGGCCAAAAATCTCGTGTATGTCAACTCTGGCATTCCAAGGTCTTCACCCATCAATTCTAGCAAAATGATGTTAACTGAGAAAAAGTGAAGGAAAACTTTCTGTGTACTATGAAGTAGGTTTACCATCTCAAGCTTCTTACTAATACCTACAAAATAGACGAGAAACATTTGCATTGGTTTAAGTATTTCAAAAATTGGACACATAATACTTTCATAGTCTCTCTACAAATGAAATAACAATAATAATTACGTGTACGTTCATATCTTCATTCTGAAAATTAATTGTGAAACCTCTCTATAAAAAATCAAATGTTGCTCAATGGTAGTAAATGTACATGAACGTGCTTACAAAAGAAATACTTGTAAGCCAAACATGAGGTTAATATGTAGTATTATATACTTATATTATTAAATAAGTAGGAAAAATAGGTTTGAAATGAAAATGGTTGCATCAGTTGTGAAATGTAGAAATAATTCAGTTTTTCATTCATCTCATGTCTCCTCTTATGTATATATGAGGCAAACTAAAGAACAAACTTGCAAACTGCCATACAGTACAAGCGCATGTATTATACAATGGTGTTGTGATACTATGCATGTTTTTGTATACCTAGACGTACGTGACATTAAAATAAATCTTACAAAAATGTAGAATCCTCCAACTTTTAACACATGCTTCAATTTTGTACAAGTTCACCAACTAAATTATTGGGAGAAAAAACTTTCGAGTTTTTTAGGTATTGTGAAACGACAGCTTAAAAGAACGTTTTGTGTGATATCAAGGCTTGCTTATGTATGACCATGGGCTAAGTTAATAAATAAGTGAGCAGTTTAATAGTAATGTTGTTCATACTAACAGAATCATGGACTGCGGACCTGTCATTGTTTAGCTCTTTATAAGAAATTAATTACTTCCTAAAATCTTGTTTCCTCTCCACTGAAACTGAAGCTGAGCGCGTTAAACATTATTGTGATAAACTTCGTTATGGTTTGAAGAAAATTTTGCACTTTTTTAAATACATAGAACGATGCTAACAATGACATGTAAATTTAGGTAAATAAAAAAGAAACAAACATTTTACAATTCCTGTTGATGTTAAAGGGCCTTTCCAGCGCGTAAAATGTAATGTGATATTGCTTTGGAATTCATGAAATCAGTATTGTTCTGATAAGTGATTACGTTTTTATTAGTCGTTTTTTTTAAGGTGGGTAAATAAATGTGTGACACCTCACGATATTGAAACACGGTGGAATGGAAAGTTTTTAGAGTGTGATTGCGCTTCTTTGACTATGCGTCCGTACTAATATATATCAGTTGTAAATATCCAGTCAGGTTATACTTTGTTTTTGTTAAAAAGGGCGAAAGTTCATTGAGTTTAGTATTTTTCGTTCGAAATTTACATTGTACGAAATAGTTATCATGCAGACTAGATACTAATGTTCTCCTGTTATTGTACTACTCATTCTACCTCCTCCAATTTTCATTTTCCCTTTCCCATTTCTGAGCATGGAGATCGTTAATGTTGAAGAACATTAATATAATGGCCTTCGTTGGTCTTTGCCATATAATATGTCGTGTAATGATATTGTTATTAGCCATATCTTTATTTGCCCTGGCCTAGTAGAGTGTGGCAATTACATTGTTGCTTGCGTAGAGTTGACTCAATTCGGGCAACTTTTAATGCATTGTCAAGTTCCGACTGAGCTATTTAGTTTGTCGTTAGGCATAAAATGAACAATGTAGTTCATGTTCTCTTGTGTCACACAACGCCACCCTGCTAACATCATTTACTTTAGGGTGACATAATATGATGTTCGTAAATACATCTCTTAACCATATTTTAGTATTTAGTAACGATACACGTATAATTCATCACATTAGTTCTAGATACATTTTATGTTTTCACGTTTCAACTTTACAGAAGGGCTTCATCGAAATAAAAAGGACAACAGACTGTAACACAGTCGCACTAAAACAACATTGAGAATTTTAGGGATGAAAACACAAAGTTAGTTTTGCCACTCAGTATATCTTTTGAGAATATATTCTAGAAACTAGAAACATATCAAGCAGGCAGATACTAGGCAAAAATTCTTAGAGCCGCGTCTCTGACGGCATATGGTAAAGGATTCAAATTAAGCGATTTGCTCCTATTCCCCATTTACAGCACCCACAACATAGAAAACCCTCTCTGAATTCATCTCTTTCTCGTGAGCGAAATGGGAAAAAGTTTAGAGCATACCAGCCAACAACTCTGAAAAGAAGAAAGAAGTGTTTTTGCACTTAAACTTACACTCCTTGTCTTGTGGTAACCATTATATAACAGCTTTATATGGTAAATGCGCCATACTGCTTCGACGTTGTGGTTAGATGTGAATTTTCTGTATAAGACAATTACCTCCACAAACCAGAAAGACCACATGAATCAACACTTTGTTCTCTCACTTTCAAAACGCAAGTAAGTAACAAAACGAGCGTCTGCCGTTATTTTTGCTCACATGGTTGTGAAATCCTTACTGAAATGAAATTTTATTGGCAGTTAGAACAAAATTTTGTTATATGTCTCCTTGAAATTCAAAAATTCATCAAACCTTAAATTCAGAAATTTACATTGTACTTTTATTGAGAATCATTGGTACTTCCAATACATTATTAGCAAAATGTTACGTCTAATTTTCAAAATTATATTTTGGATTTTCATGCAATTATTTGCATGAAATAAGGGATGACTATGCTACATTTTCGTTTTATATTGATTTCGGCATAACTTTAAATTGCATTGCAAACTTTGTACGTATCTATCAACTAATCCTTATTGTTTGCTTTTCATATTACGTCCACTTCCAATGTAAAGCATAGAGGTAGAGGTTAGTTAGCATTTGGCAATGAAACTGGATGTAAACGTGAAGGTACCGTCAGCAAATAATCAAAGTTACAGTGAACAGCTATCCTGCAATTCCCACGTCCATCAGACCGTCGGCGGTCTTCGAATTCCAGTAGGAATTGAGACATGCCGTTAAAAACTTTGTAACAATCAGTATCTTTGACTGTACAAGTCACAAACTTGCATGACACAGACACAATGTCCATTTCATGATTTTTGGTTCGAGATCAGAAGAATCTCCGGGATATTGTAGCGGATAGTTGTATCCACACGTAATACATAATATACACGAGGTTAAAACATCTCAGTTATAAAATTTTAGCTAATAAATTTATGCATTCGAATTTTACGAAAAATGATATCTAACGCATTTAGTAAAGTTAGGCGGTACAGTGGCAAAAAGTTTAACTCTTTTACTCTTTCTTTAGTAATACGAGGTACTCTGCTTTCTCCTACAAC
>JAHZNG010004395.1:0-14679 GCA_027744375.1 Orchesellides sinensis
CGCCCAGGAGAGCAGTGACAGACAGACAGACAGACTGACAGACTGACTGACTGACTGACAGACAGACACCGCTAACGTTCCTAGTAACTTGCTAAATCGCAAGTTAATAATTATTCCCCCCAAATCTAAAGTTAGGTTTGATACATACTTTATCGATTTTAAACAAGCTGGGATTTTCGATAGAATCAATGACAGCTTTTACGAATTGGAGCAATATGAAGACTGGAAAGTTGTTGGACGTTATTTGATGGAGAATAACGTTACAAAATATGCTATTGTAGAAAGAAGTGCATTTGTAAAGTTCACAGTTAACATGCTGCTCAGTTTCACAAATAACTCTGATGTGGAATGCTTACATGTCAAGCAAGGCATAAATAGAAAACATAAGTATAATACAATGTATGCAAATAATCGGCATTGGGTTTTTAAATCTTGGATGTGGATGGAACAAAGTGGGTTGACTAACTTTTGGGATAATTTTTCTTTGTGGAAGAGATTTATACAGATTGCAATCTTAAAAAGGGATGGGACGGAGTTTAGTACTAAAACAATGGACACTATTAACGTGTATAAGCTTTTTTCAGTGTTAATCATAATTTGTGTTTTTTATTTTGCAAGTTTTATGGTTTTGTTGATGGAAATGATTAAAAGTGGTGTGGTAAAATGCAAGCTGCGTCAAATATTTTTTGGTAATTTTTATGCAACAACTGATGTTTTTAAGTTAGAATAGGTGAAGTTTGCTTCTGATATAAATTTCAAACTTTAATGTATGTATGGGATGAGATGAAGGATAAATGTAATTATTTGAAAAATAATTGTAATTAAATTTTTAATTAGGTTAAACGTAAATGTATCCTACCTGTACTGACAAACATGTTACTTGATATTGTACAATGGACACGATAATTGTGTTAAATCTTTTGGGTGTACTAATGCATTTTACTAGTTTATTATTATTTTAGTGGATTTTCCGAAGGCTGGTGTACTATCAATTAAAATGTGTTTAGCAGTTAAGTACGTAAGTCTGTAAGGTATCAAAATTTACACAGGAGAAACTAAGGAGATAGTTAGGTTGCAGTAGGATTACAAATTAGGGGTGATACGTAACGCGAAAAATAACGGGGCCCATTATCGGGCCCATTATTATTATCATTATTATAAATAATATCGGGCCCCCACCCCTCTTCATAACGGTGGTGTCACAGAGGATTTAACCTCCCCCTACTGTCACGTAACGCCTTCCAGAGTACATTTAAGTGTGTAATAAAGTAAGTGTATTTTAAAAATATAAACACAAAATTGGTAAAGATGAATAGAAATAGAAGCAAATACATGATATGATTTTAGGTTTAACCTTTTTTAGAGTTAATTTGCGTATTGTATGTTTAAATGAACAAAATTCGGAAAATTCAATGTGCAAAAATTTTGAGAGCAGTTTTTAATAATACTTTCAACTTTTTACTAACTTGACAAGAAAAAATATGTTGTCCCATTATTATTGTTTGTCACTTTTATTAAAACATGTTCGCTGTCACCTATCATCTCAAACTAACATTGGGCAGTTTGCTACATTAATTTGTAGGTGAAAAACTAAAATAACCGAGTTATTAGATTAGTTTTATCCTACTGATGGATCGTTATCAAAGTTTTAATTTCCGTTGTGATTTTACGAAATATCATTACGTCACAACCCAATCAAACCCCTCATCCCCCCCTTGTCACAAGGCGTAAGGTGTCACCCACAGGCGTTAGGTAATAAAAGTATCGCTCTAAAGAATTGGGAACGGGTATTAGCTAGCTAGCTTGGGAACGCGGATTTTGATTTTGCTGCTAGTTCATTTCTTCCACCGTTCAGATGTCTGGAGTTTTTAAACCAGTTTTGAATGGCTACTCGAATATCGGCTTCGGATGCTTTGCTGTAGCCTTCGTTTCCTCTGACACTATCTGTAATTTAACGATTCTCACGATAGGTTATAAAAATAGCTCAAAAAGCTCGGATAGATATCAATGACCCTTAAATGACGCCGTACACATTTAACTTCCCAAACTCAACTTTATCATGGGCTCCAGTAAAATTAATCCGTTGATCTAATTCTCGGCTCAGAAGCCTGGTAAGTATTTTGTTTGTGATTTTCACAAGATTTCGTCCGCCCAGCATGGAAAAGTAATTCACATTCACCTTTAGGAATCAAAGAAAACGTATATCACTGAATGTCTGTGCTAAAGTAGATATATGTATGTTTAAAAAATTAAAGTAATGTTTTATCATGCCACTTTATTGTAGTTTTCTTTTTCTGGGACCAATTTATCCAACTTCAGCAACAGTAGTGTCATCCAAAGGAAACGTAAACGGCAAGTCATCATACTTTGAAGCTTGATCAGATGATTCATCACGTTTGGTTTTGACGATAATTTCCTTTACATTAGCCCTTATTTCAGCCAGCATCGTCAGAATTCGTTTTTCAAATGCTAAAACAAGAGAAGGCGTGCCAAAGTTAGCATGCTGAATCTCTAAGTAATTGATAAAGTAATGTATACTAAAATATTAATCACCTTCCTGTCTGCATCGCCATTCTTGACATGATGAGCAAGTAGTAATACAAGGTGTTTCCTTCTGGCGTTGAGCAGCTGAGGTATCCACCTGTGTTGTTTGCTATGCCGCTAAGTGAAGGGTTTTTTTGTATTTTGTTGCTGCTCCGTTGTGTACTGGAAGTTTCCGCTGAGGTGATTTGGGATGGGTCCCCTATACAAAAAACAATTTCATTTATTCCAGCACAGGCCAGTACATTAACTGAAATTACCTGAACGGAGTTTTACTTTTATTAGTAACTTTACCTTCATTAAAAGCAACATCAGCTCGCAAGAACTTCAGAACGTCATTTTCACTATCCGGTATAAGGTCGTAATCCAAAAGATTGAACTTGTCTGACGCTCCTGACTCATCTGAAGATGACTCACTGCTACTTTTAGGTTTTTGTACAGCTGTTAGACATGGAGTTGTGACTTTTTTCGTATTCTGTTGCTCTTTGCGTTGTATTTCTATTTCACCATCTGTTGGGGCTTCAAGGTTTGATGTGTTCATGGATTTTCTCTCCAGGTGTAGACTTCCGTTGAAAATTGTTGAAAAAACGTGTTAAATTGTATAAAATATTTTTGACTTTATGTACAAACTTAATTCAAATAAAACAATAGAATTTTTTAAGTGAACTTACTGATTGGGGTTTTTGAAATCACTCGTACTGGAACGGTATACCAATTTTCCTTCGGTTTTGTCTGGGCCTTAATAAGGGGTGCAGTTGGTCCTGCAGGCCAACGACAATGTTTCTTGTCCCTTAATAACCATGCTGAAGGAACTAAGGACACCGAACCCTCCTGTATTAATTCTACTACACAAAACATTTTGTTCTAGTCGATTTGATATTTTATGACTTGATTTCAAGTAAAGGGTATTCAGCCTCAGACTGCACAGAATGAGCACACATTTCACACTGAGCTAGTGACCGTAGTTATAGGAAAATCCCGCAGGCATGTGAGCTGTTTTTATGTATCCGCGCGATTCTATTTTCGATGGTTATACACATAGCATACAAGTGCACCAAGGCTCTCAATCTAAATAAGCTAAAGCGAATATGACACACGCATATTTTACGCGTAAAAGCTGCGGGTAAATTTTGCGTGTAGAATTACAGATAATCCGTCGGATATTTTCCGTCATTTACACGCATATTTTAATTGAGATTCCCTCAGGTGGGATAGTGGGAAAACTATAACAAAGGACACTAATAATATTCGTGTATATGGCGTGGGTATGCTAGTCCCCCCACATTCCCAACCTACCCCTAAAAAATATGTCTAAAAATGCAAGCAGATTTTCCTGGGATAATTCTACACTAAATTCAAAATTGGGGACATTAAATAAATTAATATTACATACTTTGAGGACATTAATATTATTGGGGACATACTTTGATTAGGAGGACACCTAATTACACCAGTTGATGCTCTGAATATAACTTGAGGTACTTGCTGAAAGCTGACTACAGTTGCTCATTGATTAATACTGGTCATCCGTGGTCCTTGTGGCGGACCTGATGCACCTGGAACTCTTAAAACCGATGGAGTAGGCTTTATCGGTGTTTGTATCCCCGTTCCACTTTTCGATCGCTGTTGTCCCTTACGTTCCAGTAGCGCCTTCTTCAACATCAAAAAGCCTTCCTTGTCATTCCGATTGTCCCGCAGCTTTTGCTGTAACATAACCAACAAACAAATGTAATATATCTGTGACACCAATACTAATTCTCGACATATGCTCCAAAACTTACCTAGATCGTTGTAGATATCCACGCCTCTACAAACATTTCCAAATCGGCTTGACTGTCATCGTAGGTCACCACATTCGCCAAGGTTTTCTTTCGGCCATGCCTCCGGCGGTCTGCCACTCCAATTTCGGTTCCTTTCTCATTGTCACTGTTAATATTACAAGTTAACACCACCACGTCTTCGTCGTCGCTGTTCTCCGGTTTCTCACTGATCTCGGCGAAATTCCGAATAAATATCGTTTGCCTGTCGTTCTCTTCTCCGCCCATCTGATCGACGTCGCCTCCACCTGAATCCTGTTTTTCAGAAGGTCCATTTTCCAGTGGGGCCATCGTATACTCCTGGGAGAGTTCCTCCTCCCTAAAACATATCACCTCTATCACAAAAAATTGATTTCCTTCACACTCAACTGGAAAAGTGATTACAAAACGCAGCGGGATGCTGTGGCAACCACACTGCCTATTTGGCTAGTGAACCGGTGAACGCGAACAAGAAAGTATGGCTATGTTGTACTGAGCATTGTAGGATAGCTAATAAACAGCTGCTATGCTGCTTATGTATACCACGCATGTATGCTTAATGCTCAATGCTAACAGTACAGTACAGTAGTGGGTTGGGTGTATATGTGTGTAGTGTTAGGTAGGGCTGGTTACTCCATCTGTTTTTTGCACAGACCATACTTGTGTGTAGTGTAATATACAGTTATGTATGGCATGCATGGGTGGGTATGTATGTTGGTATTTGGTATGTTGCAAAACATTAAATTAATCTCATGGTGCCCCACTAAAGAGCATGATTTTTTTGTAATAATTAGTTTAGTACATTGTGTAAGAAACGCAAAATTTATAATAATATAATTGAACAATTTTCTTAACAAGAAAATGTAGTACCGCCGCGGTTGGATAATTAGTTAAACGTGTAGATAAACGCGACCAAAACGTTATTTCCAAGCTCATGATTTGACCCGTGACATTTGAGTGTGTGTGTATCGTATCAAAGCTGCACGGGTACCAGGGCACCAACAAATTTTCTGGGCACCGGACACCATCCGCCTTTGCTAATTCATGCAGACAATCTGTGCCTCGCGCCTATTATACTACAACTAGTATAAAGCACACATCTTTCACTAATTTGCTGTGTGTTACTATTGCAATCGCAATTATGTAGTTAATAAAAATACATAATGCCGTCATAATTTTTTAGTTAATTCTCTTTCAATCTACGTAATTTAACTAGTTTCAGGTTGTTTACATCTTTTTGTCCATCCATTACTCAAATACATTTAATTATTAATCATGAGAAATACTTTAGGCTTTCACGAACTTGAATTAAAGTAATTATTTTTCAAATTCATTTAGTAATATTTTTTAAATATTCTGAAATAAAAATTAAAAATTGAGTAAATCTTTGTTTCATGATACTAAAAAACGTGTCAAGGACAATACTAAAGTTATCTTTTCTTGGATATTTTGGAAACCATCAAAATGAGTACTGAAAACGACGAGACTGTGTCAGAGGTAAATAAGTTTGTTGATTAATTTAAATGATGTGTGAATACTGACAGTGATTTAATAATCTCTAATTACAGGCTATTCTTTCTGAAACTGAGAAAGGTCATGCAGTGTGGATCCTGAGAAGCTGGAATGATGAAACTGGAGACGTTCTAAAGTCGATGGCTACCTATCTTGTGAGGGTTGGCGCTGCCAACGGGCCAAAAGCTAGGCTCCGTTTTTTCCTCAAGGAACGGGAACAATACTTCATGGACAAAAACGTGGATTTGGAAGAACGTTGGCTTTCTCTATGTGTGGAGGTGCTAAATGACGGAGGAGGATCTTCAGGTGACCTTGCTTTTCTTATTGAAGTTATTGGCAGTATGGACTTCACTCGTGGATTAGCAGTAAGAACTGAGGAGACACGACGCTGTACGATTTTCAAACATCAAACGAGACTCCCCTTTCTTGATAGGGTCCGAGATGACCAGTGGTGAGGGTGGAACTAGGAATTTCTATGAAGTTGGGGATGACTCGGAGCCGCAGGATCTCACGTATGACATATGTAACTGTTTCAAGATATCACTGCAAAGGCAACATTGGCAGGAGGAAATTATCCATTGATTTAGTTATCAAGTTGGAGGCCAGGGACGAAATGATTATCAACGCTCATAAATATGTGTTGCAAGGTTAGATCCATAAATAAATTTGTATTATATTTATGTATTTTTTAATTACAGCAGTAGTAAAAGGTATTAATGTGTTTGTAACTGTTTTTTTTTAAATTTTGATAGCTCGATGTCCAGCATTGAAGACCATTACAGAGGAAGAAGTAGCCAAGGAATTTTTTTCAGGAATGATCAAGATAAGTGATGTGATTGGAAGACCACTCAAGGCGATTTTGAACTGGATGTACAATGATGAGGTGGATGAAAAGGATGTTGGCGTGATGGATGGGGTAGTTGACTAAGTTGACGTATGCGATTAAGTTTGAGCTGATTGAACTGCTACAGGTTTTGAATGAAATGGAGATCAGTTTGGAACGGGGTGATTACTGTAAATAAAGAATGTTTCTCACCTTAAACTTTAAAGTACCTACTGTAATGACAACAACAATTATTTATTGTGTTGCAAATGTTTTACTGGTAAATTTCAGATGATGAATAACCACACGTTGGCTTTCTGTGCAGTTTTATGAATTTAATTGGAGGAGGGGCTAGTTTTGATTGTCGGTTGTAAATTAGTTATCGCATTACTGTTGTGTGGTTGTTGTTAAGTGTTTGGCATGTCAAAAGTCAATGATATTTTTGTATAAATCGTTTACATTTATGACATATATATATTTAACACTCAATTAAGTACAAATAATCTATCCCATGACGTTGAATTGGCGTTGGGTGTATAATTCTAGGATGTGTCATGTTTTCTAAAATCTTAGGGGTTAAAATTGCCCTTTGCATTCATGCATGCACTAATAAAGCTTCGAGTGTAAAGCTGAACAACAGTATTGTAGTATACTACTAAAGTAATATTAGTGTTTACGTAATGCAGATAAAGGGTTATATACAAAAGTAAGGTTTTAGCGTAGGTGCTATTACTGCAATACGTTTAGGCCAGCATGTGTAGTTTACATTACGAAATATATCATTTAACTGTTTTGATCAGTAAAAGTTGGAATTTCAGATATAATCATATTATCAGCGTAAAATATTTGTTTGAAAGAGTATAGGAACACCACCACGGCTCAAAAAAACCTGCGGAGTTGGATCTGGAAGACCTGGCTATAGATTTTTACAGAAAATTCGGAAAATAAGGTTTGCGATTGATTAATTTATTCACAAGGTAGATTATATTGTACCATACCCATATATTAAGAGTGTACTTTAATAATAACTTTTTTATTTTCAGAATCATGAAGCCTTTCCTCGAAAAAAGGGCAATAAAGAAGAGATTTGATGTGGAGGGAAGCATTGGAAAGGGTGGGTTTGGCAAAGTGTACAAAGGGACGGATAAAAACCTGAATATTCCTGTTGCTATCAAAGTGCAACCCACGTCGTCGACCTACTCCCATCTCTTTGTGGAGCATAAGGTTATGCACTATCTGAAAGGAGGGGATGCTTATGGTGGCTTCCCGAAATCCGTATACTATAGGGCTTACCGACAGGATGAAGGTCTTGCGATGACCTTACTAGGACCAGATTTAAGAAGGCTTTTCAAAAAGTGCAACAACACCAAGTTTGAACGAGGTCACATATTCAGATGCAGACGGAAGGAGCTGATAGGTACCCTAGCATACATGTCTATAAATGCTCACAGTCAATATCAGCAAAGTCGACGGGATGACTTGGAATCGTTGGCGTATGTCTTGCTGCATTTTCTAACTGGAGAACTTCCCTGGAATTCAGTAGGAGGAAGTCAGTACCAGAAGAATGAGAAGATTTGGGCGATGAAACACAACATTCCACTGGAAGAAATGTGGGCAGGATTTCCCATTGAATTTCCGTTGTTTCTGAGGATGGTCCGGAATCTTGGTTATGAGGAGGAACCGCAGTATAATCTGTATAGAAAGATGTTTGCAGGGTTGGCCTACTGTCTTGGTATCCAGTATGACAACGGATTTGACTGGAAAGGTATGGCTGGGGTGGAGGAGGTGGAGGTAGAGAATTTTGAAGTCGAGGAGGATGGGTTGGGGATAGACAATGTGGAAGTAGATGAACTTGGGGTGGGGTTAGAGAATATGGAATTGGAGGAGGTTGGGGTGGGGGTAGGGAATGTTGAAGTGGAGGAGGTGGCGGTGAAGGAGAAGAGCCAAGAGCCAAATAACTGACGGAGATTTTTGTAATATTTGCTAAATAAATTAAAATTATTTCTTATGTATACAGTACTTTACTTACCTTTAGTATGTAATAGTATACAAACCTACTATTCCTGTAAAAATGAACTGATTTCGCTTTGAGAAAGGGAATGTTTTGAATGTATTAAAATATTGTGTGTCTTATCCACATAGGATATTTTCTAGTCGATTAGATTTATATTTTTTACTTTTAAATATTCTTGTACAACTTAACCTCATCCCTGCCTTGCGCTTGGCCATCCGCCCAAAACTTTCCTTAAAGCTGTAGAACTGCCATGCATCGGTGTGCATCATACGCGCGCATGTCTTCTTCAAAAGGACTGATGAATCTGTGAGACATTGGGTGCCCGATTCCTGGTAAATGTTTATGATTGCCTTTATGGAAGTTTTGGATGGATTTGCCAATCTTAGTTTTGGTTTAAAACTTCAGGATGAAACTCTACTTTGGTGGTTGGAGGCGCTGGAGATACTGAATGGTTTGTAAGTGATTTAACAGTAGCATCCAAACTAGTTTTGAATTTTAAAGTAAGCAGAAGAAAATTTATAGTAAATTTAAACTTTAATTTTTTACATCTTCATACTATAAATATATATAGGATTTTTAATATAATATGTATTAAAAACAATATGAATTCATCTTTAACTGTTTGTTTGGTCTGGATTATTGACTTTCAAACGACCACGCCAACTTTTTAAAGCAATTTTGAATTCCTCCTTAAAAGCCTTGCCCCGATAATAGTACAGGAAGAAGTTGACGGATGAATTAATTGCAACGAATAACGTAGCCAGGACACTGAGTTCCCTATAGTTAACCCCTTTAAACCGCATGATTATATAGTAAATTGTAAGTTCAATGTTGACAAGAAACAGGAGAATGGCAACCGGGAGAAAAATCTTGACAGCTTGAATTTCCTTTTTTTGATTTATAGTCATCTCTTTCCTACTTGCGTTGCTCTTGTGAACCTGTAAATAAATATTTAAATTTAAAAAACAAGTTTTTATAAAATTTTTATAATTTCTGTAAACAGGCTTACATTCCAGAAAGTCATCGCATTAAACAGCAATAAAAGGGGTAGTGGCAGCCAGAAATCGATTTGACTGTGAACGGCATTCAGTGTGACAAACCAAAAGTGAGTAAGTTTGGTTGGCATTAAAATATAATCAAAGTGTTTAACTGATGGAATATCCGTGTATAGATTTTTTACAACTGAGTTGCTAGTAAACCGTGGAATTGCCACGAGTATTGCTAACAACACAACAAGTCCAACCCAAACTCTTGTTTTTCCTCGAGTGAACCAAGCTTTAGAGCGTAGTGGAAATGAAACTACAAGATAACGCTCTATTGTGATAAGGACGGTTGTGTATGTTGATAAGGAACGACTGAGGAGCATACAGTTCCATGACCACAAGGCGAGGTTTAAGTTAAGCCACCAGCTTCCACTCCAATGTGCTAAATTTAAAAAGTCATTGAAATTGTATTTAAGCTCCTTATAAGTGTTTTCAATTATTATTTATTTTTTACCGTAGTTAACAGTATGTGAGGTGGCACTCAGTATGGCAGTGAGGCAGCATAAAATGTCGCAATTTGCCAGGACCATCAGTAAAAAATCAAACTCCCTGCCCCTCTCACAATTCTTACGTCGCTTTAGCACAAGAATTGTCAGCACGTTGAAAAATACTCCTATGATCCCCACAAGAATTATTAGTATCCATGTTATCTGGGTGACAATATTACCAACATTGGATGGGTTGGAGGTATCTCCACCATGAAACAGGTATTTAGATAAGTATCGACATTGGATGCAGGTTGGAGGGGTACTGTTGGAACAATCTTTTCCTGAAGGGGGAAGGTCAAGGCCGGTGCACATAAGGACTGGCAGATTTATTACGGTTTCATTGGAGGACGTGTTATGGAGATTCATTTTGTGTTAATTACAAACTGAGCACTTTATAAGTTGCCCCAGATAGCTTGAGTGGTGGCGTTTTATAAAAAAGTTTTGAAGTAAGTTCGTTTAAAAAAATCTAAACCTTTAAATAGCCGAATGATTGTGTTTGTTCTGATTATACTAATCATGTGGTAAATAATTGTCGAAACAAATAAATTGAGGTAAAACTATTTTGATTCTATAACAAGTCCATTACCAACCTCACTAGTTTTTGCAATACAAAATTTATTTTTGCTAATTTATTGTGGTGCACTGCAATAGTCATTCATTTACGTCATTTAGATGTGTCTGATGAACCGCATGAGTCAAGTAAGTCATAATTAGTCATTTCCGGTAATGACGCTTTGTAATTCACTGCTATCTAGAGCGATGTAAATATACCTAACACTATTCTGAATGTAAGTAAGCCCATGAATGACAAAAGAAAATCCCTCAAGCCCACAACAACAACATTAAAGTTGTCAACGTCATCTGAGGTTATCCTTTGTAAAGCAAAGTGATACTATATAACCACAGATTGATATTTAATCTACAGTTAAAAGGAAGTTTAAAAAAATATATAAATATTATATTAGTTTTTTATAGATTGTTGATTCGGTATGTATGCACTGCTTTTCGCATTTACAACAAAAAATAAGGTTCTCTGTAAGCAGTATCTTATCAAA
The DNA here is from genome assembly GCA_027744375.1 of Orchesellides sinensis. Taxonomy (NCBI): domain Eukaryota; kingdom Metazoa; phylum Arthropoda; class Collembola; order Entomobryomorpha; family Orchesellidae; genus Orchesellides; species Orchesellides sinensis. The sequence goes on from JAHZNG010004395.1 coordinate 11,273, forward strand.
ATAGCAAATCTATCCCGTCCCACAACATTAAACTCCCCAATTTTAATTATAACAGGTGAACAAGGCCTGACCGCTTTCTTTAACCACTTATTCCTTTTAATTATCCGATTTCCAAACACTTAACAGATTTAAAAGAACAATGAATAAATGAAACATAATGCAACTTGTATGTCTCTTTTACCTTATATGTCGAATGAAAGCTTTGTTCATTTAGAGGAACGATGCAAGCTAAGTTGATAAATAATTAGTTGTAATATGGATTCAATAAGACACACAGTGTTAGATTGTACGAGAGAATAATATTGTTTAACCATAAAATTTATTGTTTACCTATGGAAGTACATATGCACCAGTCAATACAAAAGAGTAAAACAAATGTTAGTCTTAGGTAAATTTTTTAAACATTAAAATTAATCAATATGATTATGATATAAAAACCACTATGATTCCAATACAAAATACGATTGATTTTTAAAATTAAAACATTAAATTGATCACGTGTTTTATAAATTTTATTTAGTAAAATTTTAACCGCCGAAATTCTCAAATGACTGATGCATATTATCCAGTTATTCATTTAACACTGGTCGTGTGTATCAGGGCCAACACCAAACGTTGGTTCTTCTTGCTTATCAGATTTCGGACTGCCGAGCCCACATTTTGTTTTGTTTTGCAAAGCTAATCACAATTGGGATCGCACATAGTCGCATAATTATAATAAAACTCGAAATCACAATTATCTCATACCTTATGGAATCGTTCCTCCATTTAATAAAATTTACACAAACAAGAATAAGCACCCACGCGCCACAACCTGTTAGCCAAGCATTACACCAAATTTTCGCTCTCTTGTAAGTGGTTCCCCTCCCCACCTCCTCCTGGGGATTAGTGGTGGCTTGCAATAGCTTTGCTCCCAATGCAACACTTACGATTTCCATTGTAAGCAATCCACACAAAATTAAAATATTGTCAGCCGTAAAAAGCATCGCCAGTGTAACTGCGAGGGATATGGAGGACAAAATCTAAAAAAAAAATATCATACGGACATCTGATCCCATTCATTCAGTCGCAAACTCTGTTTATCATAACAAGACTTACAATATCCACCCAGGCTACTACTCTACACTTCCTCCTTAATGAGCTATTCTTCTTGGGACTTTCTGTATTTAACCTGAAAATATTTAAAATTACAAAATAATTATAAATAGATAATTCCGCATTGATTTTCATTTTGACATTTTACCTTTTAAGGAACCACTCGTAACCTTCTCTTGTGTAGTAAAACGATTGGTTTGAGAATGACATTGTCTGCTTTCGCTTATCCCACCAGCCTACATTTAAGATGACTTCACTGATATCCGGAAACAATTTCCATATATTGGAATAATACAATTGATTAGGATATCCCCGAATTTCTATAGCATCTTTGCGTAAAGGAAAGTTACGGTATGCTGATGGCCACATGCTAACAACGAGATATTGTAGGGATGGCATACACAGTAATATATCCAACCAATCCTTCCACATGTCCCCCTGCAAGGTAGCCATTTGCAGGTGGGGCAAGTGCAAATCACCTAATGCAATACGACAATAAAGGTCATACTCAGATGATAAAGATGATACAGCTTCATACTCCACTGATAAGTTCACCCGGTGTAATGTCTTTTTAAACTTTTGTAAAATCATAAGCATTCCTACAACACCAACTGAATAAAACCGATCTTCATCCGGAATATCTATCCATTGTTCAATGTACACGGTGAGATCCTGTAGTACTGGGCAGTCTAGGGAGAGCACCGTGGCAACATCTCCAGTTTCTTGGTGCACCTCTAAAGTGGTCACCTTTTCAAGGAGAAGACACTGCTTTGGCGGGATAACGCTTGCCGGTATGTAAATCCGGAGGGTATGCAACTGTTGGGTGTATATAGGGAGTACATGGCTGTAGAATAGTCTGTGCACCCCATGTAACTCCAAAGTTACAAGGGAATCCAAATGTGGAAATGGAAGTCGAGTTAAAGTCCGTTCCACCTCGGACTCCAACTGTGCCAGAGATACTGCCGTAGTCCACTCTCCTTTCACTGATAATTTCCTTACGTTGCGGAGACTTTCCAGGGTGTCTTGTAATACTTCAAAGTAACTTGTTAGCCTTAAGTGGTCAATAATTAGTGTGCAATCCCATAAATGCTCACCAAACCGTTTAAGAAACTTATCCACACTGCTCCAGTACTTTAGAGGGAGTACTGCTAAGCTAGCTGAATCATTGTAGATTAGTCGGAAATTGGCTATTTCAGTGTCACGGTCAAAACGTAGCGTTAACTTTCGCAAGGCTAACGGAGTTTCTCCACAATATTGTCGCATTTCATAGGAAAACCTTTCCAACTCTTGGGTTCTAAAGGTGGGTACGTAGCTAAGTAGGCTACAAATACGAGCTTGCTTTAGGACGGATTTGTAACAGGTGGTGAACTGAGTTGGGTACAGGTTCACATTTTGAATTAATTCATCTACCGATTTCTTCCATTCCTTGCATACCCGTCGGCAATTAATTATATCTTTACTTTTTAGATATAACGTCCCCGTTATAATTGGAAGTATCTGCATAGGGTAAATCAAATCAATGATTTTCTATTTCATATGAGCATACAAATACTGTATACCGTAAATTCTCTAATTATACTCCTAGGACTAAAACCAAAATGAAGGGTTTAAAACCGGCTATAATAGGAGGACCGGCTATAGAGACCCGGGTAAAATTAGAACTCGGCTGTAATTAAAGAATATACGGTATGCTTTAAATATATATTTTATACCTTGTGGAATATCCAGACTACTTTCACTCCCTCCAAAATCCTTTGAAATAGATCACAAGCCTTGGTACAATTTGTTAGGTCCCTTGTATCTCTCAAATTCCCAAGAATTAGAACAAGTAGCTATAAAAATCATACGAAAATTGTGTATCCCTGTATATTATAACATAGCCCTGCATTATTTGGCATTTTTAACTTACTTCATCTGGCAGTTGATGAATTGTCACCAATTCCGCTGCTTTTTCATAAACAGCTTTACCTTCGCATAAATTTCCTGTGTTTGTTTGGTGCTTTATGGCAACTTTCTTTTTCTCTTGTTTCACTTTCTCCATCAGTTGTCTCTCCTCCGCCGTCCATTGCACAAGTATAGTCTGGAGGAACTTGTGATGCTCTTTTCTCAGTGAAGGAAAATCTTTCAGCTTGTGCTTCAGTTCTTTACGTTTTCTTTTCACTTTTGCAAATTCACTTTGAACACTCATTGTGGCTCTTTATTTCACAGAACCAGATAAACTTAACCAGAAAATAATACTGGAACATCAAGAATAAAGCTAGCTGCTTCATCCACATCTAAAAACTACCTGTACCTCATCTGGCTGGAAGATG
>JAHZNG010004396.1:0-12703 GCA_027744375.1 Orchesellides sinensis
CACCTCAATTAATCTATGCTTAAATAAATATGGCAACAACGGCGGGAAAAGATGTTTTACAAAATGAGTTGGTAAGTTTTGACTTTAATTTATATTGTTATTTGTTTTTTATGATCAATATCATAAAAGTGAGCTTATTGTGTTTTGATATAGATTTTGAAGAAGATTTTGGGATACTGCTCCATAAAAACCCTCTTTAACGCTCGCTTGGTGACTTCACAGTGGTATAACCTTAGCTTATCTAGATGGAGGATGAACACTAAGTGCGTTGGCATTGACAAAATGTTACTGGCGGGTGAAAATGATTTGCTCCAGTTGTCGAGATACCCTACAGATTCGTTTTGTTGTGATGGTGGAGGACTGACAATGGCTGAGAACAAATTTTGGCTCCCAACTTTGATAAACATGAGACAGACCAGTATTAAACACCTAGAGATACGCAGATACAAGTTTCTTTCACTATCTGATATAAAACCAATACTCTTCGGTAACCTTCCTTCTTTGGGGACCTTGATACTTGAAGACATTAGTGTCGAAAGAAATCATGTGGATCAAGATCTTCAGATCGATTTTGACGTTGTTGTGTATGAAAACTTACACACTCTGGTATTAAGACTTGAGGACGGGTTTGGTTTGAGTTTTCCATACGATTTGTTTCTAAGGGCAATGCCAAATCTAAAGGTAAATATGATGGCTAGTTTTGAGCATTGATTACAGTATTGAACACTATTGTAGTTTTATTTGATGTCTTGTTTTTCAGAACCTTTACGTAAAATCGTATGAGAGAGAACCGTTTCTTAATTTCTTTGCAATGTTTTTGAGGTGCATTAATGACGCCAGAAGACAAAACCCAGATTTATTTCGGCTTGAGACGCTTGATTGGATAATGTCGTAAGATTAAATATTTTAATGCATTTATTCATAACAAATATCAGTTTCATGGCCTTTATCTAAAATTTAAGTGCTTAAATATTAAATGTAGCCATTTATTACCCATTTTAGAAAGCAGTGGGCTCTCAAAGACATTCCATTTGAGATAATGGATTTTATTGATACGTATGGTGAAGAAAGCGTGGATCTGAAGACGCTTAGTATTGACATAGGAGGTGTAACGCACGAAAATATTGATGACTCATTTCAGGAAGTGATCGAAAGAGCAGCGAATTCTATTCAAAACTTGGACGTCTACTGCGATAGTCATGCAATGAACGGATTTTCACCGCAGTCCATTTTTACCACGCAGTTGGAAACTTTAGTGTCCCTTAGAATCACAGATTGTGTATTTTCGGATATGAACTTTTTGAAATACTTACCTAAACTAGAAATTCTCCATCTAACGAATAATGCAAACAACACCAAAATATATACGACAGGAATTCTTGATGACACGCATTCAGGCTTCTCGCAAATGGATAATTTTTGTTCAAAAAGCCTTAGAGTTCTCTGCTTTGGATACTCTTGCAGAGTAACTGATATTGACAATTTGATCCAGTGGATGCCTTGGTTAACGAAACTTACTTTGATTATTGGACAAACGCCAGTTTTGGATAAGATTTTGGATAAATTCAAAATATTATCAGAATTGACAATCCTTCCTGCCTGCGAGCTAAAGATAAATCGCGACAAGCTTGAAGGTGAGAATCTGCATAAATTTGAGTCTGCAATCTCAAAAACCACTGCCTATGCCTAGCATGCTATATTAAAACGGGCTAGTTCATTCGTAATTTTGTGCGCGCTCTTTGCGCAAGTTCTCCACATCAGTGGTTTTTACGCCAAAATATTAAAGTGTAGATTCTGAATAAATGTAAAACGTTATGACATTAAAATTAAACTTAATTACTTAAATCTTAGGTGTCAAATTGCGGATTGTGAGTGACCTGCAGCAGTTTAATCTCAAATGTACAAAAAAAAGCATCTTTAACCAACTTGTTAAGAAGAAGATATGATATTCTTTTGTAAACGCTTATTGTAATTATTCATGTATAGTTTATTTGTTTTGTCATGGATTATTTGTCTGGATGTTATTTGAATAATTATTTTGTGACCATTGCTTGTTTTAAGGAATGATTATATTAAAAATTCGGAAAAGTTTCTAAACATATAAAAAACAATAATCAAATTTATAAATCTGTATGGGTTATATGTAAATGATTAAATAAATTTTGTAAAAATTTAAATTAAAACTTTATTTTTTGCCTCGGTAAAAGTTTATATTTGCTTTAAATTGTGTTGCAATCACAAATAAACGTAAGTTAATTGCATAAAAATGAAGAAAAATCTTACATAAATAGACGTGTGCATAAAAGCTAATGCATGATGTATTCATTTGCAAATTGGTATTCGCCTTAAGTCGAATCGTTATTGAGTTTACAATGTCGGACTCTTGTTTGATTCTAGTCTCGGTTCGATTCACTTTATCTATTTAAATACAGTGAACGTAAATTTAATGAATCATCCGTAGGACAAGTTGTTAAAGTTTAAGACAATTTATGTGGGCTTGTAGATCGTGATTTCGTACATGACGCTTTTTCATTTATGCATCCAGTGTTTTAAGTATGAAGACTGTACTTGAATTTGGGGACTTTTTACGTTAAAATCCCTTTTTACAAAATTACTCATGTTTACAGCAAAGACAATTAATTTTAGACCCATATAAAAATCAATACTATATTAACTCTGTAATCTAAGCTTACAGCTGGAACTCAGTACAAGATTTTGGGTCTATACTTTGTGCTCAAAAGCACCCATTCGATATTGTTGCTTCTATGCAAACTTTAATGGAACATTTGCGCACCAGCGCTCCAGTTGACGGAACCTTAGTGAGGTTATAATGAAATTAATCCATAAACCTTGTACTTACCTCGTAAATATGGAGTGTAGTGATTCACTCACGTACTTTTGGGTTTACGCATATTTAGTTGGGATAAAATTGTAATTTCCGCGCGGAACTGGATTGTTTTTCGAAATTATTCTGGCGTAAACGCGTATTATTTGGGTTTTTAATGGAGTTTATTTAGTGTTTTTGGTAATTTTTTTGTCTACATAACATTTAAATAAACACGTGTTTAGTACTTTAATTATATTATTTACAAATATACTACGTAACTTAGTCCTACATTAATAGTTTATTGCTAGATTTATGCACAATTTGTTTAGTTGTTTTTATTTCTATGCAGTTTTTGTGGACGTTTGTAAATATTTTTGAATTTTATCGCTATTTTGTTAGAACATAGGAACATTTTCATTGTTACTATGAATATGCTGCGGGATTTTGTTGGAAATTTCAATGTTTAAAATATTTGCTTTGTAAATTATCAACATCACCCAACCAGCCTGGTGTCTTTACATTTATGATTGATTAATTGAGTAATTTACGCCATATTATTATCAAAAGCTTGATAAGACTGTTTAAAATAGGAATCAACTATGAAAAGAATGAATGGATAGATGGATGAATGGATGAATCCAGCTTACAATGGGTGAATTATGTCTAACATTTGTGTAACATACGCATGAACATTTGAATAAACGCACACTTGTGGTGAGTTTCGATATTTTTAACATATTGTTATGATATGCATTCAAAGAATGGGTCAACCTTAAGAATAATACAGGAAATACATAACGCTAACACTTGCAATGTATTGTAAATTTAATAGTTAATGCATAAGCGTTGGAATTTTTAATGTTTCTCGGGGTTTACTGCGTAATTTCGTCGTTGAACCTTGTTTTTTTTAAATATAGGATTAGGACGTTGTGAAATTTAAAAAATCAGCTATGACATATCACAAATATACTATGTTTTACACATGACGCAACAGAACTATGCGTATATATGAATGAATAAATCAGTTGACAATATGATATTCAATTCAGTAAATGATTGATTTTAATGATTATTTACAAAATACTATAGGACAAGTCAATATACAGTTCATAATATAAATATTTCGTAATTAACTATAGGTAATAGTAATATTGGGCCACTGACTCCGTATTAGTTGTTCAAAATTGCGAGAAACTGGCCTAACTTTTAGGTATTTGATGTTAGGTGACCACCGCTTTAAACATGTTAAACCAAATACTTGCTTAATTTCGTAATCCAAGGTTATATTAAAAAGATTGCGTAAGCAAACAGTGGACATATTTGTGCCAGAGTAGAATGCAGCAGTAATAACATCATGCTGAATAGGTTTTGATTTAACCTCACTGCCTCGTAGCAACGTTTGCCGTTTCTCTTTTGCACCAAACTGAGTTGTTACTAGAAGTAATTTCAAAGTTTCAAGTGCTGGGGTCTGCCTTAAAAAGTTTATACTTTTTGCTACGTTCCCATGAAGTTCTAAGTGCTTTAGGGCACTCATGGGGGCTCCTTTTAAAAAGAATGGCAACGGATTTGAGTAGGGTGCGCGAAATATTGCAAGTGTAACTAATGTTCTTGACATAGTAATTAAAAGTTCGTTGATTGTTTTCTCTGTTGTTTTATGTCCAACGTCGATTTTCAATACTGTTAATGATGGTCCGAGTGAGATGATTTTTTGAATCAAAGAAACTGGCATTATTTGTACTTCATTTTGAGACCTTTGAATTGATAAAATAGAAAAAGATTAATTAGTCTCTTTGCAAGGGTTATAATCATATGTTATATAGAACCTTTTTCTTAAATTACGCGTCTATTATGTCCAATGATTGAAGTTGGTAGTTACTGTTTGAAACAATCTCTCTAGCCCCCACAAATGCTTCAAGAAAGCGCCCCACAAACTCGTATGAACTCTTTTCCACGTGCAAATGCTGTAACCAAGAACAGACTATACAAAGTTGCAAATTCAAATAAACAAATAAATAGTATTAATAGTTTACATGCAAGCGTAAGGGTACCTTAAGTTTGGGAAGCTTTGGAGCAAAACTTGACCAATTGATATTAACATCCTCTTTACCATACCATTTGAAGGTTGTCAAGTTATTATTGAATATGTCTGGAATCGTAATATCCTTGCTTGTGCCATTATTTGTAACTGAGCTCCGGGGATTGGCAAGATAGGCGTTAGCAATCAAACATTCTTGAAGATTAACCAGTCGCTCACAAACTATTGTCTCGATTTCAGATCCGTCATGGAAGGTACAGCACGAAAAGACAATCTTTTTTATCCTTCTTCCAAGCTGCCGAATAAAATTAGTAGTCTCCTCCTCATCAGCGAAGCAATGCTTTAACTCGAATTTATGATAAGGCTTCTGTCCTATATTGCAGAGGTTTTGTGCCCGCATTCGCATGTAGTCATCAATACTCAAAGGGTGCCTTGGAGGAAGCTGCCGTAGAACAAAATTGGTTCCATTGTGAAAATGCTCCTTGTTTAAATGTAAAACCGCCTCCATTTTCCAGTATTTTTCAGACTCTTTATTCCAACGTTTACACACGAGCCGGAAAGTCGCCAAGTCTTTTGCTGGGCATACAGCAAAAAACCATGTTAAGATCTAAAAAGAAAAAATCACGTAAAGTAATTTATTAAAGTAAAAGTTTATAAAATATACAGTACGATAATAATGATAATATTTACATACATCTTCTTGCATCATTGGGTTTTTTTCCTCCTGAAAATACCAGTCCAACATTTTTTAACTGAAAAAAAATTCAAAAATTTAAAATTCACACGTAAATATATGAATGTTTGTAGTAATCTAGCAAATTAGTTGCTTTTTACTGTTGTTATAGTAACCAAGCGTTTTTATTCTAGCAATATGTAATACAACGTGTTTTCCTATATCTAGCGTTGCTTAAATTTGTTTTTTAACGTAATGTTATTGCTCGTTTATTTGTTATATGATTAAGCTGGTAATGAATTGCAACAAATTTATTGAGAGGTAAAGGTATGGCAAAAACGTGGGATAGTTTTGACCGGAAAAAGGTTTTCGTAAAATGGAAATGTAATTTAAGAGAATAATCGCAACGCACGAATACCCTAAGCTGATAAATGTATATTGCTCTGAAATAAATAAACGATGGCTACAAAGGTCTTTGGACTCCATGGGGTCTTTTATTAAGCATCTAGAACAAAGCTAGGGATGCTTTATGTGATAAACATTGACGTGTGTCTCAAGTTCATCAATGACCGAAACTCAAGTTCATGAAACGGTAATATTGGTCGCAAAAAGCAAGTTTTTCTTACTTTACGCGCAACAAGAAAAATACACATGGAAAATAGTTTGTACCACCATAACATTATTATGGTGCAAAATAAGAAGTTCGTTATTGGGTACTTTTTAGGATATTACGTGCGAAAAAGGTATAATCAATGTTAAATATATGTGAATGATAAATTTGGATGAGTATACGAATAAAAAAGTAGATGATATAATTAGATAGTTATCTTAACTAGATTTCACAAATGCTAATTTTTAAAAACAAGCAAGGAGAACTATTTTAGTAGTATATAAGGTGACTGCATGCATCTGCGTAAACTGCTTCCATAGGATAACGTTTTAAGTGAAATAGTTACGCCTGTTTGCATATGAATAATAAAATCAACAAATGATGCCCATGCAATTGAATTGTTTAAAAGTCTCACCTTCTCACAATCAAATAATTGTTGAATTCGGGATTACACTTTTAAGCTCTTGCATTAAAAAAATGTTCCATATAAGTGTACCTTGTTTGCCAGAAACTACAAACTTTGACATGAATATGCTCGTGCTTGGTGATAACTTTCCTCAAATGATTTTTCTATGTTTATAAGTTTAAATTTGTTTTGTTACCCAATTTTATGACCCAGTCCGTTGTCGAAAGCTACTGTTGTTGGGTAGAAAACTATATTTGTTCAACTGTATGAGGGATTTAATTATTTTGGCAAAGGTGGTGAAAGTGGTGGCTTAGTCAGTGGTGAAAAGCGTTCCAACTACACGCATGTAGAGTTGTTTTTTCAGTTATCTTCTGGCAATTGACGGTTGTAGATTTTTTCATGCAAACGCAATCTTAAACTTTCCAAATATTGCGAGGTTTTATATAGTCCAATAATATGTATAGCAAAGTAATGCGTCAACGTTTGTTTCAGTTATTTGTTGGGAAATAATAAAGGGATTTTTATGTAAAAACAATGTTTTGAAGACATTTTTTAAAAAATTAGACGAATGTGCCTTTAAGAAAAAATGGCTCATTCATGACTGATTCAGCCTATTTTTTAAACAATTTTCATACTTAAACGCTTAAAAAAATGCCTTAGGTTTGGAGTTCACACGTGATTTATAATATACGTTTCGTATAATTTTATTTAATGCATTTCACCCACAGTTTGCTTATGTGAACTCACATGTTAATATTTTATAAGAATTTGCCTGAGTTACGAAGTATGTAAAATATGCTAATTATGTGTTGATTTCGTGTAAAGTGGTGTGTATAAAGGGTTTAAATAAACGTGCGGTCTGTGAAGTTCATATATTTTATAATTTAATCTAGAAAATGTTTGCAATACCCTCATTATTACAAAATTACTGTTGTGGACAAATATTCAAATGCTTTACAATATTTATGTAGACGACCATCTTACCCAAATTTATCTAGTTTTTCTCAATCTTAAATTTAAATCTGGCAAGTGTCACAGGTACAACCAATGTCTACGAAATCATTTGCTGTTTTGCAAAACCGCAACCGTTCCTTTTTCTCTTTTGATTTTAAATTTACGACACCAGCAAAACTAATTTCTCTTGGTTGCATGATTTTGCAATAGCCTTCCAGGAAAATTCTCATGGTTGCCTTTGCGTCAATGGTTGCGTCGTGATACTTGTTTGAAGGCTGCATGTCTTCTCCAAAGTGATAAAAATAAATGTCACGTAGTGACATACACTGTGAGTTGCACACAAACGGGCCTGGACGCCGATAAAAGGATTGGAGATCGAACACCTTGTAATTAAAATGTTGTAAGCCCAGAGATCTAAAATCCTTTTCAGCGCCAACCGCAATGCAAACTCTTTGTTGAAATAGGCCATGGAGATCTGATGCAACAATGTCTTCCTTTTTTCCGTCCACCAAATCAAACGGGCTTGTAATTCCAGAGATTTGTGAAGCAACATCATTCGTTGCGAATGAATATGGCTCACGAAAGATCTTTGTGTGGTATATTATGTTTCCCTTTGTATCCACGACGCTAACTGTTGCTGCCTTTTCCTTTTCTTTTCCTCCTACGTTCACAAGATTGACACATTCCACGTCTAAAGCAACAAACGCAGTTTTGTTGAACGCAAACCACCACCGCTCCAAAATAATTTCTGAAAATTTAAAATGATACAACTCTATTACAACCAATGTTTTTAATTTAATTTGCGTTTTCGAAGGCAAATAAAGGCACCTGGATTTTGTGCATAAGTAAAGAAAAGTTCCTTGTTTGGATTCCATGCAACCACTGGATCCTTAGTTGCAACGCTGGTGCTTGCCAGCTGAGTTGTTGATTCAATGTCACCACAATTGTCCAACTTTTGTCCGGCAATTTCGTACACAAGTTTTGTCTGATTAAGGCTTAAACGACTTATCAATGCCTTTAAATATTCTTGTACTGCTTGCGGGCTAGCACTTGCAATCCAACCTAATGTGGAATCCTAAAATCATAAAAAAACATTAAAAAGTGCATAAAAGTTATATACGTGGAGTTTGTATTGTGCTACTGATAAGCTATTATGCAAAAAATAAAAAACAATAATTTTACCAATGGATCCATTTTTGAATAGCGCCTAGCCGGAAAAGGCACGCAGAATTCTCTCTTTAATTATCTGCTCGAATTCAGAAATAACTGCTAATTAGTGCTTAAATGAAGGTTAAGAATACTGTTTATACCAATTTTAAAAAGCAAATTTGTCTCTACGTCAGTAATGCGTGCTTATTTTAGCTAACAAGCCTATCACAGATTGAGGATTTGCTTGGTTGAAATAAAGATTAGGATGAAGCTGGTGTGATTAGTCCACCAGAATAAGCTTTGCACAAACGACGTCCGTGGAGTCAAATTTGCTTTGAGAATTTCATAAACAGTATTTTTAGTTTTAGTTTCAAGGAAACACTGAAATTTATAATCAAAAGTATATTCCCACAAATGAAACGTGCTAGCGCTTTCTGGTACAATTTGCGGAAATATACTAACATTTGAGTGCATATGATTGAAAAATAAGCCAAAATTCTTCATGAAAACCTTGAAACCTTGAACATTAAGCCTTGAAAAATATCTGTAATAAAACGGCCAGATTTAGCTAAATGTTATTACTTGGAGTTAAATACTTATTACAAATATAAACAGGTAAATAAACAAAAAAGGCTTGATAGTTTTTGCCCATACAAATTTAACCAACGCTTAAGAACACGACTACAGGGGCACAGTCATACCTCCACAAGGCTTTTTCAATTGCAACTACTGTCTGTTCAAAAACTATGGGTATTTCTCTGAAAAGTTAAATTTTATAATAAGATTGCTACCAAAAAATTGTTTATCTTTTCAAAACAGCTAGAGGTGTGACAAAGAGGATATTGATATATGAAAAGGAATATATTATACTTGGCGCTCCAAACTAAAATTAGAATGAATGAAAAATGTCAATTAATTCAAAATTATGGTACATTATAGTAAATGATTTTTACTTTAACGTTATCTATTATTATAACATATTTTAAAGTGTTTTCGAAAAACAAGGTCTCGGTTTTGAGACATTTCCTCTCTTTTAACTTTGGGCAAACTTTAAAATTTATGCATGAAGGAAAGACTTTACAACAAAACTAGGGGGCACGCAAAAGCGATAGATTTGACAATATTACTCTAGATATACCGCATTATTTGCTTGTAAATAGACGTAAACTACGTAAACTCGATAAAAATCTGGTGTTCACAGCTAAACAAAAATACATTTTGTGGATTACGTATAAAAATTGGTTGGTTAGTCAAGTCAAGCTATGGAATTTTCATGTAATTGAATGGGTTTATAGATAAAGCCTTGATAATTTATGAAAGATTAGGCAAACACCTTTACACTCCAGCGTTCAATAATAGTAATTTGAGGTCATTACACAGACTTTTCATGAAAACGTGAACATTCATTGCAATTTTAGGATTAACTTGCTGTGCGTGTATATGCTGGGTGACGTCTGTCAAGTAGGTGAACACTAAACTCTACTGTGTACTGGAAAACCTAGTATGAGCGATGTAATTAATGCAATAACTCTGTTGTAAACCGAGAATCACAGGATAAACTGTATAATTTTTTTTAAAACAAACTCCGTATTTAGCTGGTTAACTAAGAGTATACTCTTATCTAGCGCACAAACTCTGCTGTAAACAGGTATATGTAAGGTATGCGGTGTAATTTACGCACAAACCTGAGTGTTTAACATGTACTCCCAGAATATACTGCGTAATTTACTTACAACCTCTGTTTTTACCATGTATTTCCCGAATATACTGCGTGAACTAATTAAAAAATATGCCATTTACTAGTAAACGCAAACTTTACTGCGTAATTTGCGCAGTAACGCCGCAGTTTACTAGTAAACTCATATTATGCTGTGTAAATTACGGATAATCTCTGCTGTTTATGAGTTAATTTAGGGATTATTGCGAAATGTATGCACACTTTCTGCTGCTAACAGGTTAACGGACGGCATACTAGGTAAACCATGCAGAAACCTTGCTTCTTACATGCAATTTAAATGTATAATATGTAATTTATCCACACCTACTGCTTTTGAATTGTAAACGCATGATATACTGTGTTAATTACGCAGAAAATCTGCATTTTACAAGTAATTTCTTAATAATATGCCTCACTTATGCACATAATGTGGTGTTTACTCCTAAACTCAGGAAGTTCTGTATACATTACGCACAATCCCTGTTGTAAGCATGTAAACCTAAGACATACTGTGTATTTTACCGCCAAACTTTGCTTTTAGCTGGTGCGCGCATGGTATACTGTGTAATTTACTGCCTAACGTTGCTTGGAGCTGGTGCGCGCATGGTATATATTGTGTAATTTACGCACCTTTCCTGCTGGTTTATGTAATTTCAGGGTATACATAGCAATTTATGCCCCATATATGCTGTTAACTGGTAGGCGCAAGTTATTTTGGGTAATTTACGCATAAACTTTACCGTTTACTAGTAAACTCTTTGCTATATTGTGTAATTTAAGCAAAATACTTGTTGTTAACAGGCATATTTAAGGTATTGGGTGTAAATTACTTCCAATCTCTGCTTTAAACTAGTAAACGCAAACTTTTTTGTGTGATTTACGCACTAACGCTGCAGTTTACTAGTAAACTCATAAAATGTATTGTGAATTTTTCGGATAATCTCTGCTTTAAGTAAGTATATTGCGTAATTCATGCACACTCTTGCTTGCTGACAGGTTAACTCAAGGTATACTGTAAAAACTTTGCCCAAGATTTCCTTATAATGTAACTTCAATGCATTATATATAATTTACCAAAACATACTGCTGCTTATTTGTAAACCCATGGTATTTTGTGTTAATTACACACAAACTCTGCATTTCGCTAGTAAACTCTGAACAAACTGCTTAACGTATGCACATATTGTAGTGTTTATTCCTAAACTCAGGACATACTGTGTACATTACGCAAAATTCGTACTCTTTTAGGTAAATCTAGAGTTTACTGTGTATTTTATGCATCAACTCGATAGTTTACTAGTAAAATCACGACTGATTATGTAGTGTATGCACAATACTTGCTGTATATATATAAACTGAAGATACACTGTATTATTCACCGACATCATCTGTTTTAAACTAGTAAAAGCATTGAATACTGTGTACATTAAAGAATAACGGTAATATACTGTCAAACTCTGGGTTTACAGTGTATTTTAAGCAGATTCTCTGTCGTTTACATTTCCTGACCAACCTGTTATTTACTGGTATGTGCATGTTATACTGTGCAAATGACGCAATAATTTCGCATTTAACTAGTACACTCAGGGCTCAATCTGTAATACACGCACAATCCCTGTTATCTCAGGAATTACTGTGTATTTTAGTTAGCTGGCTCACGTCAGGTTACTGTGTAGATTACGAAATGACTGTGTAGTTTACTAGTTTACTCAAGAATTACTGTTGTTTTACGCACAATTCCTGTTGTTTGCATGTAAACTCCGGATATACGGTGTAATTTACCGATAAATTATGATCGTACTGTGTAAATTACGCAATTAAAGGTTGACTTACTGGTAAACGCAGGATTTACCTTGTAAATTACATATAGTCCGTGTTTTTTTCATGTAAATTCAGTATTTACTGTGTGTTTTACCAAAACACTCTACTCATAGCTTGTACACGCAAGATTTACTGCGTAAATTACGCAATAACTCTGTAATTTACTAGTAAACTCAGGAATAACTGTGTAGTTTACGCACAATTCTTGTTGTTTGCACGTAAACTCAGTATATACTGTATAATTTACTAACAAACTCTGCTGCGAGCTGGAAGTTGCATGCTTTACTGTGTAAATCACGCAATAACTCTGTAATCAACTGGTACACTAAGGGTTTACCGTGTAATTTACGCAAAATCTGTGTTGTTTACATGTAATTTCAGGATCTACTGTGTATTGTACAGACAACCTCTGCCCTTGGCTGGTATAGCAGGATATACTGTGAAAATTACGCAATAACTGTGTTACCTTGTAAATTACATATAGTCCGTGTTTTTTTCATGTAAATTCAGT
>JAHZNG010004397.1:0-20357 GCA_027744375.1 Orchesellides sinensis
ATACCGACGGGTGATTATGCCAACACTAATCTCCGACCCATTTTTGCTAATCCTTTACCTTTTTAGGTTATTATGGCGACCATAAAACGACCTTACTCCCTACCTTTTTTTTAAAATCTAATCCTTTACTTGTTTTGGTAATTTAATAGACTGCGATTCTATGTTGTTGGAATTCAACTCCAACCCCCATACAAGTTAGCCCCAAGTAAAACTCGCAATTTCATTTGTTCTGTTAGGTTAGGTTAAAAACATGCAATTTCTTGTGTTCTGTTAGGTTAGGTTGAAAAAACTGCAATTTCATGTGTTCTGTTAGGTTAAGTTGAAGAAAAACTGCAATATGTATACTATTTTTAATTTGCAATCTCAAATTGGGTCAACATTGCGCTTAAAAGGAAAATACAAGCTTTTAACCTAACCTAACCGTCATTCATTTAACCAGAACAAATGAATTTGCAATTTTCAGTTTGAGGCTAACGTGGGTGGAGGTTTGGGGTGAACTTCAAAAACATGAAATCATAGTCGGTTAAATTACCAAAATAAGTAAAGGATTTTGATTTTGAAAGAGGTAGAGAGAAAGGTCGTTTATGATCGCCATAATAACCAAAAAAGGTAAGTGATTAGCAAAAAAGGGTCAGAGATTAGTGTCGGCATAATCACCCGTCAGTATATATAACATTACCATAAAACTGGTACCCTTGTCGTCTCTTAAATTGCAGTTTCGCATACCTAATCTGATTTCCATAATCCATAAACAATCTCAGACAGAATACATATAGTAAACAACCAAAAAATACCGACAGCTTACAGCTGCTCAACCTTATTGTGGACATATTTTGTTCTTTTTGCATAGATAATTCACGGCCACGGAACAATTCCGAGAATATTGTAAACAAGGATAAAAATACATTTGTTTTCTAAACTGGATTTTATAAAAATTAACGATATGTATTTGAATTCTACATACATCTGCATATTTAGATTTTGCCTTGAACGATTTGTTTTCTTTTTTATTAGCTAAAGCGAAAGTAGAGAAAGCTTGGCTGGCACATTACGCACAAAATTCATGTTAATTGCATATATTACACTGTCATTGCATTAATACACTTCAACGATACATATCAAACGTGCTAATAAAAGGAAAAAACGAAGAAAATGTCAGAGGTCGTATGCAAGTTTTGAATTAAGATATTTCAATAATGTCACTGGTTTATTGATTTAAATAAAATCTGTATCTTTATCGTTAATCTAAATTACGAAATCAAGAATAAAATAAATTATTGATTATCATATCCCTTCACTTTTAAATTCAGAACAGAGGAATCAATAACAGAGCACTGAATGATTGTTATTACCCAAACAAAATAATATTTTAATAAGCGATTGTCTTTTATTGTGTAATGTCGATTTTCAACTGATTATAGTATACAAAGTAAATTGAACCGCAAAATAGAGTGTAAATATCAAAGGTATGGTGAGGACTGCATAATACTTAATATATTCGTAAAGTTACTAACCCAAACTACAGGGGTTCAATGACAGCATACTCACATAAATAAGATTATTGTTTTAAACCTAGCTTTAAGGGCCGTGACATGAATTTTAGACTACTGATTTATTCTTAATATTGCTTTGAACAAGACAACGCCACCATATCAGTTTATGTATCAGTAGTCGTCTGGTGAACTTCGTACTTTTCTACAGCCAGCCACCTTGGTGTACGACAAGCATTAATTGGAGGGAACGTAATTTAGAGAAATAAGATTTTAAAGTGCAAGAAATATTATGCACGTAACAAATAAAAAACTTGTAAGCAATATGTGTGTATGTTTTTAGAAACATTAAGCCAAGCTTTGTAGGTAATTGTCTCGCCATGCAAGCTGCGTCCATTTTTTCTTTGTAACAACAACAAGGAAAGTATGGCTAAAGATTCAGTCAATGATCATCGCAAAATTACATTAAAACATCAAAGTAAGCAGTAGCAAGCGAAGTAACTTGCATAAGATTATCGTACTGTTTTGCTATATTTTGGCAAATTCTTATGCATGCTTTTTGTTGTAAATGGAAGAACTGCGGACTAGTCCCGTAAGGGCGGAAAGGAATCCTGAAAACAAAGTTTATGTCGCTTATGATTATTAAGCGAGCAGAAACTCGCCCATGCATGCATCCCATTACCCATGAGGCGACACATGAGATGTAATTCTGCCGGTCTCTGATCAATAGAGCATGTATCATCACATCATTACTTTCATCAATGAACACGTTCTGACGATAGAGACTGGCTACTGTGCTACGCTTGCAAAATAACGAGATTTGGTGTATACAGAAAAGTTATCGCTTTTTATATAGTTTCTAGCAGGTCGTCTTATATAAAGCGATTAGCATAACCATCATATCAGGGAAACTGCCACCGGCCACCACTACTGATGTCGTCAGGTAACTGTTTCACATTTCCTTGTTATACCTTTCTGCACGCGAAAAGCGTCTTTTGATTTAATGTTGTTGGTGGCGGGTTTACGTTGTGTGCATGTGTGATAGGACAACAAGCTCATTACTCCTTAATAAACGGCGCCAGTGACATAGGTGTTAGCAGACTTATTGACCTTTTAAATGCATTTTTGAGGGTCTATCTTCGCTAACTTCAATATGCGAACAGAATGAAGTATATTGAAATTCCATTCATGAAATTCATTTGTCCACTACGCTAAGTAAATCAGTAGAGCTGCTCATGACCGAGTTGAAGATCAATGGCTCCTATTGCCTGCAATGATTTTATAATGAATTATCGCCACCACCATCGCCAAAAATCTTTGTCTTTAAACCAAAAATAATTTTTTGTTGTTTCGATGCAGTTAGAGATAGACTACATGTAACATGTTGTTTGCAACTGCTGACGCTGTGAACATTAAATAACCAGTAAATATCATAATATATAATATGCTGTTTTAATATACAAAAGATCACATCACATTTTACACAAATTAATAGCAAAATATAACGTTTTTATCTATGTAGCCGTCCGTCATGTCCTCTTTTCAGTTAACTCACTGTTGTCGATCGAATCCACTAAATTTCAATTCGTTGCTAATTCTAATTTGTGTCAGCAGAAAATGAATAAACATAAAAGGGCGTCTCAAAGATCTTTAAAAGGACTCTTCGTCTCAAAATCTTGAATTTTCTAGAGCGAACTGGATTTCCATGTGTATCGGAATGTACTGCTTAGTCGAATATAATATACATATATCTACGAACGAAATTCCCCTTACGCGTATGTCTCTACACATTTATAATTTTTCAGAGAGACCGAATCAACCTCAATATCAGTATCATTCTAGACATTGAATTAATAAATCAATGCATCTCAGAGTCGATAAAATACTTCGAGCAAGGGTTAGGTTTATGTTGACATTTGTACACTGACAGTGAGAGAGATATTTTAAATTACCATAACTCACAGTTAACCAACATCTTTTCTCCCATAGGGTAATTGGGTACTACTCCGTGTAGCATTTAAACAAACATAAATAAAGCGACAGGGCAGCAATCAACTTCGTAACCACAATTTTGAGATTAAAAGTATGTTGCATTTGTGCAAATTATTGTTTTACTTGTAAAAACACCCTGGTATTGTTACATCGACAGCTCCCATTTTAGTTAAGTCATATTGCGATTTTGAGACTGTAAATTCGAAAAACTGGCATATCCAGCAAGTATTGAGTATGAATAAGTACATATATTTTTATATATATCTTTATAGTGCCTTTGTCTTCAATACTAGCGTATATTTTGCTATTTCAAATTAAAAGATTAATAATAATTATGGGGTGTTTCAGCAAGAATTAATGGTATTAGGATAATTGGCGCGCGATGACTAATGATTCGTTTGCTAATGATAAGTATGTATTTCACAGACATATATTGAAATACATGGAGTCTACATATTTGCATTGAAATACATGTTTAATTGTTTAGTTCGAAATTAGATGTCTTTGAAAGTTTTTAAACCTAAGCCAAGAAATACAAAGTTCTGTGTCTCTCTCTTTTGGTAATAGTTTTTATTATCTTCAATTAGTACAGGTATGGCATTTACGAAAATGCCTGAACTGATTCGGCTCTAAACTCTAGTAACTACCGAATCTGCAGCAACATTTAAAATGGCGGTTATCCAGTAACATAAGTAAAGTAAGACAACCTTGAAACCTCATCTTTTAAAAATTTCGTTCACGGTGATGACCTATGAACATCACCTCATCACGACCGTACTTTTGACTTTGATCGGGATCGTCGTAATTTTATAGAGTATGTCACTCAAAGCATATCTGTTTAAAGATCACTTTATGATTTTATTGTTTATGCAGGCTTTGGAAAAGATTTCATGTATAAACTGCGTACCGTAAACTGACATACATAATCTGCCCGAAACCATTTTGCAATGTGAGAAAGTTTGCATAAATTGTTATTCGAAAAAAGTAATACAATACAAAGACTATGTAATTGGTTTTTAAAACAGCGAGACGCAAATGCCAATTATAAATTCATAATTCAAGTACAGATCGTCAATGTACTAAAATGCACGGTTTTTTGTTGTCAGTAAAAAGCTACTTGGTGGACATGATAATTTTTAATTTATGTCGACCTTGAAAAATTGTGTCTGTAATCTGTATCTTGTTCCGTATATGTAAGGTAAAAACTGTTGTCTTATCTTTTATGCAACATTATTACAGATTTCGTGAAATGTACCAAATAAGAATTCTCAAGAATTTAATTCCAAAAATATTTTCGAGAAATCAAAAAAAATATGCAGAGCAATTGGCAGTAGTATAAAATATTACATAGATTTAGTCATTATGCCCTAACACAATGACATCACTTTCCTCACCGTCCATCGGTTGTCGGAGTGCAAATTATGTGGAAGTTTAACAAACTTGTATTTGTTTAGATTATTTTTGTTGTATATAATTGCAGCTAGACACGTTGCGACAGATGTTTACACAAAATCCTATGGTTATATTACGCAAAAGCAACACGCTTGAAACCTTTTACTCCTGGGATAGTGAAGACGAGAATTATAACAGTTTCATCAAAGCTAAGCACCGAAATCCTTGTAACAAAGTCATGCCGAATGTCAACGAATCGTAAATTTGCAACGTATTTGCTCATTGCTGATATCTAACTAACCCCGAAGTGACAAGCATGAGACGATGAGGACAAGACATTTTCAGTTGCAAAATTTTTATGGACAGTAATGGTGGACTTAAGTCAATTTTTGAATTTTTAACTGATCATCTGTTGAAATCAAGAGCAGAATTATTTATGAGCTTCTGTTTCAGAAGCAGCTATGGGTGACATTTAATGCACTAAAAGCTTGAATCTTAAAAATTACGACTTAGGTCTTTATATATTATTTTATGTTCTGGCTGCAGCGTTGACTGTATATTTTATTGATGAGACATGAAGATAACGCGTGAACCTATCAGTCCAAACATGTAGATGATATCATATAAAATTAAAAAAAAAATAAAACTCAAAAACATTTAGCAACAGACACTCCAACCGTCTAGGCTGTTGCGGTGTTTTTCCCTGAAATATTTAAATCTTTATGTGAGTTTTGCAATACACAACATTTGCATTTCGATTTTAACCATGCATCATTGCATAAATGCATACTTAAAAGACTGATTTTCAAACTGGTACGCATGAATTATCTGAATTTATGCTTGTTATGTTTGAAGGATTAATGCTGTGATATTCGCCATTTTTGATGTTTGGCGAACGAACACAAAATGTTATTTTGAACAGTTAAGGGATTATCGTTACTGACTTGAAAATAACAAAAAATGTTTTCGGAGATCTTTGCTTTTGCGCTTATTTCAATATTTATGTAGTCTTATCGTCGTGATCGGCTGCTGTATTGTATAAGGACATTGAACACCCCATATGTTCTTTTGAAATGGGACAATTTAGAAAAGTTGAAGCAGATGTTTGCTAGTGCTTCGAAATTCCAGACAGTGATACTACTGGAGATAAGAAGAGATTTTAACATGGCACAAATAGATGCGTAAGTACACTAGAAGTTGTAAAAACACTTGGCTATATATGGTTAAGCAGTTAACCTACAGATTAGCGACTGTAAAAGATTTTATATCTCAGACACCAAAAAAAGTGAAAATGCATTGTAAAAGACGCCCAAGGATTGACAATAGCTGTTAAACGAAAAGACCGGCAGCTGGGGAATGATCAACATAATGTAATATGATAGTATTTAAGTATATTTTAACCACAGATTGGGTAGTTTCTTTTGCAGGATTCATATTTCAGGACATTTTCTGAAAACTGAAATTATAAACATGTGCATTTATTAAGAGTACTGTAGACTTCCATTTGAAAAGGTTAATTGCAAAAAGAAATATTAAAATTTTTTGTTAAATGTAATAACTATTCTTTGGAATACATCGAAATGGCTTATGCATCTTAGAATTAATTACATGTACATAAGGATGTATGTTTTGTAAGCACATATTATCTACTTTTGGTGTTTACGATTAAGGCATAATTTTTTCCATATGTATTATTCCGTGACTACACCTGAATTCTTCAAACCACTTAGATGATTCTTATAATGTAAGAATGTGGAAAAAAATTTCATATTATTAAACACATATTAGTGGGCATGTTAATAAATTGTTTAAAATTGTGTTTTATATTACGCTCAATATTAAAACTAACTCGTCAACAATCAACATACAACGAATCCTGCTTTACTAGAATAAACTTTACTTCATTAAAATACACGGAGTATTTCTACTTGCCCTTATTACATACATGTACAAAGAGTTTTGGAGAAAGGTACTTTGTTACCTAACTATACACATCTTTTGCAGCTTTCAGCATTTAAAAATTTTAGTATAGAAGAAAAACCCGTCTTCTGAAAATACGTTTAAATGCTTCTGCTTTATGCATATTTTATGATATAATTACAAGTAAAAGTAAATAGGTAGTTCGCAAAGCTATAAAGATATAATGATTTAGCAATCATTGTTGTTACTCTAATCGATTTTCTTCCACGAAAACTTTTTGGACGTGTTTATCAGCCAATCCTAGAATCGGTACAGAACCCAATAACACGTTTGAAGTTGTTGTTTAGACAATCCTGTTAAGTCAACTCGTATCAAGAACGTAAGTACCTCCGAGAGGCTGATTGTTTAGTAAAATGGTATTTTATGGACGCTGTTTTGAAGCTCTGTGAGTAATGGGAGAGGATTGACATTTCAAAAAACTGTCAAAATTGTTATTTTGTACTTTGACTTTTGTTCGTACCTAAAATGTCTGACATGAAAAAAAATGCCTAACAAAAACGGTTAATTTTTCGATTTATATTATACAGCAAGTTCTCTTTTCATGTTCTAGGAATTGGTTTTACTGATATTCAATTACCTTTGATCCTTGCACATTATGGAAATCCGAGAACATTGTGGACAATTCGATGACATTTGTCATTACAAGAAAAAAAACAATCAGAATAATATTGTTCTTGGTTCAACCTTTACAATTTTGACAAATCGGGAGTGAATTTTAATTATATTCTATCTTCCGAGTACTGAGGCTGTCTTTAATTTAAATAATACATATTATATTATGTATACGTGATGGATCAAAGTTCTTAAAAATTTTGGATATTAATCTGTCTCCTAAACGCATGATTTTGCACAATTATATTCAAAATCATTTTAGCGTAAAATATTTGTAGTAAAAAATTTCAAAATCATGCATGCATAAACAAGAAATCACATATTTAACATTTGCATCGTAATCCTCGTCAAACAAAATGTAGACTATCGGAATGGCTTCTAGCATCAATTTTCCAAATCAAGGATTTCTTAGAAATGGAATTAATTTCTAAAGAGTTCAAATAGCCAAAATAAATACTAGATGCCTAGAACTTCTTGGTAAACTAAAGCACAAAGGTTAACCTCGAGAACCAAACGCGTGCACAAATACCTACTTATCGCTTTCACTATCGCTCAACTGTATGGAAAATTTTTACACAAAAAGAAAATAACTGCTATGTTCCAAAGAGTTTACTCTGAAGTTTACGAAGTATTCAAATTTATGCATAACATTGAGGCTGGGCATGAGCAGTCTTGAAATCATTAGGTAAAAGCTGAAGGACAAATCAATTCTTCATCAGGTCACATAAAAATCACAATTGCAAATATGCTGGTCAAGAATTTTTTGAAACCACTTAAAAATCAGAACCAATGCGCATTAAACTACATAATTTGTTTAGTTTATTCCAGAAATCTCAAATACATAATAAATTAAATGGATCTCCTTCAGTATGCGTCTGAAGATTGTTATCGTATTTCATTAGAAACACAGAGATACATAATAATATGCTTTATATTGAACAAGAAGCTTATAAACGTTCTTGTGAAATCATATTACCTATGTTGTTTTTTAACATCATTTCATGTCTTACTCGAAGCATTACACATTATACACGTTGTTTAACACGCTGATATAACCATAGAGCATCTTTTTCTTCGCCACCCTGCAGCATCAGCCACTATAAAGCCGTCACATAAAATATTACAACTCTCTGAGAAGTTCGGCTACTGCCACATATACTATACTCGTGTAAAATAGCGCATCTTCACACATACATACATACATTATATCCATAGTTGTGTGACTCTGATAGTTGAAATCCTTCATATACAAAACACAACTCATGCTTTGTAAAAAGCTTCCTATAAACTCCTTTCAATGCTCTTGTTATTTACTCGGCCAACCTTTAGGGAGAAAAGATCTCACTTATAAAAGCCGGAGACATAGCTCATTACTAATTCAGTTGTTCATCAGCTTTCATCATATACTCAAATCTCAATATACTCCGGGAAAAGCTTTCAATATAATAGCATCATTATAAGCGTACACATTATTTTCCATGTGATCAACCATATTGTCAATATAAACCAGTTAAAAATTGTTTTGTTGCCGTCATATTTTCTTTTCCTTACCTAAAACCCCAGTAGAGAGTACATGTCGTAAAAGTAAAAATTGTGAAAATGGGTAGAAATAACAGTGTTCCTTTACTGCTATCAGTGTTCGCCATTGTCATCACTCTTGACGTGGTCCTCACCGTTCCGGTCTCGATTTCTACCAATGGAAGAGCACTTCGGTCTGTCACTTTACACCGTCGCAGCTCCCAGGATGAAATTCCCATCACCAACTTGTTGCTGTCTCAAGAGGCCAAGCGAGTAAATGCTACACAACCGATCTTTGTTCAACGGGAAAAGTAAGTTCATTTTCATAATACATTTAGTATCAACTCGGATACGTTTCTCTCTTTCTTAATCTCAAGCTTACCTACTCTCATACATGCATCATTTCTCTTGGTAATATTGCTATTCTTTATAAACTACGTTGAACAGAGGAGTCAAGTTAAAACTATGAGACGCTGTCTTTCACAACTTTCCCAGCTTGCTTACACAATACACCCAACTTTTGTATTTGATATTTTCTCTTCTATCTGTATTATTCTGTAGTAAAACTGATATTGGTGATGGTACTGCTAATTCTACTGCTGCTTCTGGTGTTGGGTCTAATGAGGCAGAAGTTGATGGTGATGGGATATTTAATAATGAAACACAAGAGGGTTCAAGGCTTAAGCAAAATCAGACAGAGCCGTGTAGTCTAGAGTCGTCTGTCCTTTGCTCTTCCAATTCCACACATCCAAACAGGTAAGACACCTTTGGCTTCTTTACAAAAACGTAAAAAGACAAATTGCTAATGGAATGGAGCATACAGCTTTCATATATTAAATAACGCTCGAATATTATCTAAATCATAACAAAAAACCCTCGTTCCGCTTCCATGTTTATCTACTTCTGACGTCAATACCGAGGCATCTATCAACAAACTAGGGAGGGATATAAGTGTTACTTTATAATACTGGACCTGTTCCAGAGGACAAAAATACAATGTGTCACGCTTAGAAAAAGAAATCCGGATATACCCGGAAACTGGCTACTTTGAGAAAAGCAAATTTTGTTAGCATTTTAAAGAGAAAACAAGTGACAGTAATGAAGTACTCATACTGTAGAAGCATATTGAAAGACATTTGTTGGCTGAGAATGATCAATACTTATGCAACTGCGTAGCTGGAGGGTGCATTAGCTTTGCACATGATAATAATTTTTAACAAGGAAGACAGCCAAGACAAGCAGTCTGGTGTTTTCTTGTGAGGGTTTTAGAGATTTGCATTCATAGGCAATTTTTAATCATTTACGGCTTAGGTGCTGACAAAAGTATTAAATCAGGAATATTAATTTTTACTTTGATCTTATCGAAGCTGACTTGGTAGAGTCCAAGAGGATGATATTAAATCAAGTTTTAGTTAACAGAAATAGGAAATGTACAAATTCTTGTAATTTTGTGTCAGGGTCTATCAATTTCGCATGTCTTTACTAGCTTGATAAACAGCTCAAAACGTTTGTCCTCAGAAATAGATATCTTGTCTCAATGATGCCATTCATAGTTACTTACTTCAAAAGGCAATGAGCTCATCTTTAAATTTAGAGCCATGATAGTCGGCGATTTCCGATAAATTATCTTGTATTGCATATCGAATCAAAACAGTTTTTAACATCAATATATCGTTTGTTTAGAAAGAAGTAGTGTAAACTAGAATTGTTATACTCTTTATGAGACAAGAAAGTTAAAATCCAAAACAAATATTGATACCTAAAAAAAGTATTATGCAATCAGTTAAATTATTAAACTCTAACGTGTTTACATAAGAGAGGTGATAATACAACTAGAGATCGTACTCTCAACTCTTCCCTTGTTAAATTTTTGTGATCATAAAAAAAAATTTTTCACGTGCCTGGGTATCCATGGGCATTCTATGATAAGCAAATGACCGGCCGTTGCTAACCATAATTTTGATGATGATGATGATGATTAATGCTTCCTCTAGCTGTATTATCACCTCTCTTGTTTACATGGCTTAGATTTAATCTTACAGTAATAGTAATAAAACAACACTTGATACATACATCAAAGTCCGGTCATTCCTTCCAAGCGAAGAAAGTTATGCAACTAGAATTATTATGAGTCAGTCACACTACTTATGTATTTGATGTGTTTATCGCACACATTTCATTTCGACACGACGTTAGCTGGAACCACAGATTGAGAGCATAAACATAGGGTTTACATTTTACGCATCATCATCGTTACAAGGGGATCTACGTTTTTCTAAGACTGTCTGATCTCTGTCTCAGCCCCATCCAGCTAAGCAATAAAAAGCTAATGAATGTATGTACCTAACACTCCTCCAAGTCAATACGAGGGGTAATGAAGATAAGTAAGGACGTCATTCTATAGGTTCGAAATTCATACAAACAACCCATACACATACATCGGCAATGATGTTCTATCAGTAATAATATAAATTGTTATTTTACTTCATCTCCATTCAGGAAAAGTAAAGAATTTTAATGGATTTTTTGTTAATGAAAGCGTTTTTAATGAATGAAAGAAACTTGCGTACACGGCTATGCATGGAATTTTAAGCACTATGAACTCTAATTGGGTCGTCATCACAAGAGTATAGGGGAAGTAGTATATAAGGAAGTTTTTTTAAACACCAGTACACAAAATTGTTTACATGAATGAAGTCTTAAAGATTTATTACAGGTATGTAGATATTATTCCATAATGTTGGGTGCAGATGCCAGTCTGGAGTCTACGATTTCTTTCTACGTGCTGTAATATGTATAGTAGGCAAGTACAAACGCATTACGGATGTGTGTACGCATTCAAGACTTTAAGATTTTGTTATACTTATCCCGCTCACCTTTTCTTTACAAACAAACAAAAAAGGTTCTCTTTATTCACACCATACGATTTCATCTTAGGAAAAATTTGAGCTGTTTTTTACCATTTATAACAATCCATTAAGTAGGCAAACACCAAGATAACAACAATCGCATTTCTGGTTTAAGGGATTCCGTATACCGCTATATGATTGACTTTAATTTGAAAATAACCAACTGACATACAATGTTAAAGTAATTAGGTATGTGTTTTGATCTAATATCCGTTGCACGCAGATATATGATGCTCTCATATTTCCAGCTCGCACAAATTCATGTGTGATTATCATGAATGAAATTCTGGGAAGTGAAGCTACTATGATTAATGATTATATAAAGTTGTATTTAGTGGAATGAGTGGGGTTCTCGATGGCATGGCGAGACAGATGGGAAAAGGGTCTTCCATCTTTTACTTTTCTGGTTATGACTGAAAATAAATCCATCCAGTAGACAGTACAAAGAAATTCCAGACGGTCAACAAATGTTTACGTATGAAAGTGTATGCATTTTAAGACGTTTTCAACGCAATACAAGCCATCGTACTCCCACAACTATATAGTAAAAGTTTACAACAACCGGTACAAAATGCCGCTCCATAATCTCTCTCTCTGCCGAGGGCATTAAAACATGTCTATTTACTCGCGTTTGTACGCTATAGGTACACCATTTTGTTCCAAGTTGTTTGAAAAATCAGACTACTTTATACTTATAGTTGTGGGTACATATCATGTATCATATCATAAGCAATGTTTTCCATAAGAGATTGAAAACTGAAGGGGAAACTTGTGAATGATTCAGTTCAGTCCCAACTTGATGTGTGTTCCTGCAAGGCATGTTTATCCTTCTTTCATACACAAGCAACTTGACTACTTCACACATTTTATGTTACGCATTTAAACCGCCATCCGCTCTTGCTTGTTTTTAATCTACCTAAATAAATATATGAACGTAATCTAACGATGAAAATGAGACAACAAACAAGGAGTGCACAAGTGGTTGTCTGACTTTCCTTAGAAGAAAGTTGCAAAGACTTACATAAGCTAGTGACTTCAGTTGGATGAGATCATTGAGCTAAAGTCAGGGGATTTTGGGTTTAGAATTGGGAAATTCGTTAAACAAGACATGTACTAGGTACTTTACATGCATACATAATAGCATATTTATGTCATGACAGGATCTGAGTCAGACAGGGACAATCACTACAAGTGTAGGGATTTGTGCGCCTACGGATGTACTTGAACTTATATAATGAACACTAACCAAAAACCTAGAGATATAAGCAGAATGAGGAGAATAGAGCAAAGCAACGAGACGGAGTAATATACAAGTAATCATTGAAAAAAGAGTGATTAAACTGATTTCATAAAAAATCTCGTGCAATGATTCAGTCTAGGCAAGTACCATAAAATCACTGTACTGTGGACACACGAGAATCATGTGGCGTTGTCGTTGTCTGGTCGGTCTGGATCTTGTCTTGAACCAAGCCTGTATTTCGTCTTGACTGCATGATGATTGGGATGGTAATGTAATGTGGATCAAGTTGTCGTTGACACATCTGGAAAACTTGTCAATTTTGCTGATGCCAGACACAACAATCACAATGTAATACATTGAATCAAACACATTATAGTTTATAGGCAGTTAGCAGACAGATAAATTATGTTACGATATGCATATCTACGTGTAAATGAACGCATGCATTTCCACACATGGAAAAGAAGACACATATTATACGAATGTGTAAATGTTTGGGACATATTAGGTGATGATACGACGAACCGGGTTCCTTTTTACACCAGTTCATCTTAACAAGTTCAAGTTCACTATAAGTTTCGCTCTCTGACCAGACCGAGGTTTGAGTACCTACAAATGGCAAGATAACTTCATTCATGACTTCTTTTTATAGCAATACCAAGCTTTAACTTAGAACGAGTAAACACTCCCCTTCAAACAGTTATCTTTCCCCTTGTCCAATAACATTATACAGACTGTGGACTGTGGGTTTTTTTTCTAAGGAAAAAATACTCTCGCCTGATCATTTAAAAAAAGCTAGGTCGACATTTTTTCGTTTTCGTAAAATAGGGAGAGGAACAAATTCATTTTATTCATGAACATGTTTCTATTCACAGATTTATTTAATCGTTCATAACCTTGCTGACATGGAATAACATTTAATTTTGAAGAACTGTTTATTTAAACAGGATCGATTGAATTATCCGAGAAATTGATGCACAGGAAGTTATGTATTCATTCAAAAGTACTTGGTCACGTCCGAAGAAATACATAGATACGCATTTCTTTTATTGTCGGCAAGTTAGGGTGTAAACCTCCCTGATTTTTCTGCAAAGGATTTTATATGATGCCAATGACTAACTCTAT
This sequence comes from Orchesellides sinensis, assembly GCA_027744375.1. NCBI lineage: Eukaryota > Metazoa > Arthropoda > Collembola > Entomobryomorpha > Orchesellidae > Orchesellides > Orchesellides sinensis. Next base: position 14,259 of record JAHZNG010004397.1, read on the forward strand.
TGTGCAAAAATGCTAATATGCTTACTGGGATGTAAAATACAAACTAATGGTCAACTTGGTGGTGGTTGGTGTCTATGTATTGGTCCAATTACAAATTATGAATAAGTCTTTGTCTTATAAAGCTGTATCAACATTTCTATTTTGTATCGCATACACACGAGTACATTATTTACGAAAAAGTACACCAAATTCCTGTAAAATGTAATAATAAATGGTAATCTAGTAATTTGTGGTCAAATCATGCTTCAGTCTCCTCATGCAGTAACTCTTTTTTAAATTATAGGGACAAGCAAAGACGAATTGCCCACATCGTCAATTACTTGTGGACTAATCTCTTTGAGAATCGAACTCGTCCGGTAAGTATATGAATATGGGATAAAGTGTACACACTTTTAGATATATATTTACTTTTTCATTGCTTTACATGATTGTTTCAACAATAAAAGTAGGGAACGTGTTTATTGCTGGGTTAATGTAATCAAAGTAATCATTACTCAGTAATATACAGAAAGAATGACGGACATAAATCTTTTATAATAAAATCTTTGTTTTCACTTCATTTACTTTTATGTTCTGTTAATTTATCGTCGATTCCAATTTTTACTATTACAAGGCCTTATAAATCACAAAGTTTTGTATGAGTAATAAAATTTGCATGATTGAAGCAATAAAAGGGAACTTAATTGCAAATACACTAACATATTGATTGACATTAATTCACAGGTCAATAGGGAAACTCCAACTGAACGATTTACCCCTGTAAACCCAAGCAGCAGTTCATTTTCTGGAGGATTGCAGTCTGTTGCCGTATCATGTAAGTTTTCCATACTCAATTCGTTTTATTTATTGCATCCCACACACAACTTGCCATGAAACGATGAATTAAAATCATAATGTTACTCAATCAGTCAATTTATGCAAGTCGTAATTCGAACTTAGAATAGATTAAAGAGCAAATCAACGAAATGAAGTAGTTTTGATGGTGGCGCTGATAAGATAAAAATTTTATCAGAGAAGTTCACTTACATAATGATATGGTTATCTGAGTGAAACACCCAACTCAGCAGGTTTTCTTTACAGTCTAGTTGAAATGAGGTGATTTGTATTTGAGATGACTTGTCTTGATATCGTCGGAATCACACATCGTCTTTTACTATATAATTAATCCAGAATTTCTTACTAATGTTAAATTACTTTTATTGTTTTTATATGCAAAAGTGAACATATCTTCTCCGATTTAGAAACTTAGCTCCACTTAATTACTATTTTATGCTCAATCTCTGTAACAAGTATCGTCGGACTATTTTTTGTATCATAGACAAATTACTTGATAATTTAATGTCTGCTTTATAGTAGTAAAATTTTCATAAGAAATTAACTTAATAGGTTTACGCAATTTGTGTAACATGCATACTTTGCATATATAAAAATGAGTAAAAATCTGACATTTTTTGCATAAGAATAAACTAATCCAAAATGTTATCATATAACTCAAACTCAACCCTTTTTATCGATTTTCGTAGAAAAACTTTTCAATTTGTTTTTGTATTGTAAATAGGTGACCTTCCACCAGAAGTTGAAAGTGAAGCTTGGTCATCCGGACGAGTCTTCAACTTGTTTTTCAATCTGACATCCCAATTTCCAGATATTTTAGGGGCAACTCAAGCCCCTGGAAATTTTTCTACTTCTGAGCAACAACAGTCGACTGAATCAGGTCAATCCCATGAATACGTACCAGTGATTGGAACACGGCCTCTTATCTCCACCTTTACCATCACACCAAAGAAATCTGTAAACATCATTTCAGCCAAATTGCGACTTTTCAAAGTTGGAACTGCACAAGACTCCATGGTAGGTCAATATATGTCTTGTGGTTGTTATTCTTGTGCTCTATTCGTTTTTTGTAACATGTCTTGTTTTTCAAGATGGAAGTAGTATAATCATTTTTTTATCTGACGCTTGACTAGATCCCGACGATTGTAGATATTGAGCCATCTGAGCCGTGCAATGACACCGAGGCAATTTCAGGCTCGGATGAAATGGTGCCAAGTGTGTTCCCTACTAGAGTGACATTTCCAGAGTTCTCGCCAAGTGCGGATGAAAAAATTCGCGTGTCAGTCTTCTGGTATACTCAACCAACTACAAAAAATCATTGTAAGTATAACGTTGCTCATTCTTAAATTTATTATTCAGAGCTTATCAGGCAGTTTTCTTTGAGTCTGAATACGACTTCTCTAAGTAGTCGCCGTAATTTTCATATTAATGAGTAGTCAAAGTGCGACATGACAGTATAGGTAGCCATTGTAAAAATGAGAGTCAGCAATAAAAGATATGTATATGTATTGCACATTATGTAAAGCGCTAGTAAGGATGAGCTGATAATTTTATGTTGCCCATCCGTGTGGCCTGGTGGCATATGTCAGCAAAAAAACTCTCTGGAAGTTAATGTATTATTCAGAATGAGAGATGAGTTTAGGTATGTAATGTATTCCGTCTCTTTGAATTTTTGCAGACAAAAAGAAACTGGTGGATGCAAAAATGCTTTCGTTAAGAGAAAGCAGATGGGTTGAGTTTGACATAAAAAATGCTGTGAAGGCCTGGTTGAATGATCGCAAACCAAACTATGGCTTAGTCGTTGAGGTAGAAAATGAGAATCAGGACGCTTTGGATCCCAGAAGATATTTTCGTAGTGATCCATGCTTCAAGTCATCGTCCACATCAGGTTTGTGCCTATTAAACTATTTATGTAATCTGTGTATTACGCGAACAACGTTCACGTTGTTGTGTTTGCATACATACTGTATGTCTGTTACTTGGGTACATTCTTTGGCTCGGGATGTACACAATTTCTTAGCATTTTGGAGACAGTGTCATTCAACAAAATGAATTATTTTGTTGACAGAAAGAGCAAACAAGAAAGATGAAGGCATAAACGAGCAAGAAAAGAGTGACAAGGCTGGAGGAGAGATCAACACTTCTTCAACGTCGCCAGTGATTGAGATCTGCACACTCAATGTACCCGAAACCACGACAAACTATGAGCAAACAAAGTTCTTTCCCTTCCCAATGAATATCAACTCTCTTAATCATCTTCAGCGCGTTGCCGACAGCCATAAAGCCAAGTCCAGTAATGCCTCTGGCTCTACCCAAAACAGTACCAGATACCCATGGCAGAGCATTAACCTTCGTGTTCTTTCCCCAGAGGACTTTGGATTTGATGCAAGGAGTGAAGCACCTAAACCCACTGTCGTCATTCCAAGCCATAGACATAGACATCATCATGAACTCAATTCCCAAAATGAGAACAACAACAATAATTATGATAATCTGGTACGAAATGCCGGATCTCAGGATCATAACCAACAGCGGAGTAGGACAAGATATACTCATCCACGAGGATTCACACTTGACGAGGACCACCCGTTAAGGGAGATTTTGGCTACGGTGAATGGCAATTCCAAAGAAGCCACCAAACGTCCCCTTGGCACTCAACAATTCTTGGAAACTTCTGGCAAAGGTTTGGGATCACACATTTTTTCAGACATGCCCGCTGATGACAGCAGAGTTGGAGGAGCAGAATATGTAGATTCAAATGAGCATGACAAAGATGTTTTTATCACTAAAATAGTCATAACGCCTGCACAGTTAAAGGAGAGTGGTTTGAATGGGCTTAGGAGGGGATTGTTTCCCTTACTCTCATCGGCAGTTCCTCCAACAGATTCGACGAATACCGAAAGATAGAGATGAGAAAATGCTCCCTCAAAAAAGCCTTTGCGCTTCCTTATTGTCCCACCTTGTTATATTACATACATTGTGTTAATATCGTATATCATATAGCGTTTGATTTTGGTACTTAGTAGATAAACACGTTTAAATTACTACTTGTGTATATGTTGTATGAAGCTCTTCAAGTATATACAGTTTTGCGGTATTATAATAATTTTATCTCAAATTATGTACATTTAGGATTTAGGTTAAATAACAGAAAACATCATAACAAATTTTAAGCCATGAATGACGCACTTTGAATACTTTTTACACTAGTTACCGGTTGTCTTGTACTAAGGAAGAAGAATTTATCATCAGATAATGTTTTGCACATATGTATGGCTTTTTGCGATTTGTTAATATTTAAAACTAATTGTATTACTTCCTTTTGTATGAAAATGGAAGATGGTGTGCCTCAATGGATACCTTAATTTGTTCGTAACGTCACTTGTTAAATACCTCATCTACCTCATATACGGAACATGACAAATCCCATAATAGGCTTTTTAGGAAGTTGTATTTACTCAATATTGAATATTTCTTAAACTGTAAATTTTAACAGTACTTATTGACGCCTACTTTTGTAAATTGGCAAACAATGAATTGCGTACAAGCAAAGAAAAATAATCAGCCACTGCCACTAAAACTTGGGAAACAGCCAAGCATTTCAAATTTTACTAAAATTGGTTGAAATGGAGAATAGTTGAAATTTTAATAAGAACGAATTTGTAAAAGTAGGGAAAAATGTAATTATTCAACTGTAGTATATAGGATTGTCAAAGGGCTCTAAAGATAAATATTTTTATATTCTGGTTTCTCGTATCTATCCTGAAATAGCTTAAGGTTTCAGTAAATAGTTAGGTATAAAATCATACTCATATAAACTAACAAGACTTTGATGTACTGAGTAGTAAGTTTTAGATTGAACCTTTCAAATGATTCTCTCTGTTTGGTAGCATTTAAGAATTTATTTTGACCATCCAACAAAAATATTTGGATTTGTATATAAGTACAGAATTGTAAAATTTTCAAATTAACAGCTAAATATACAAACAGCTAACCAAGTATTACTATTGTTAATGTAGTTTAAGGTTAATTTAATTTTATCTAGGATAACTTACCAAACAATTAACTGTGTTTACTGTCGTGTGCCTTTGGCTTTATATATTATTTTAAATTAGATACTTAATAGTACAATACCTGTATTATAATTATAAGTGGAGAAGAGTACACAAATACAGAAATATAAATTTATGTGAGTATTTCTTGTAAATTGTTTGAATTTGCCAAATATACTGTAATATGCCAGTAGTGTCATTGGTTTATGTAACGAGTCTATGGTTAGATTTTCAATAAAAAATGGAGCAAAAAATTGTTCATTTCATCAACAAATGTGTGTAGTTTTATCATTTTTTAAAGAAGCCATCAAAGTCAATATCTTTATCACAATATCCCTTCAAGTACCACCAAGACCAACCATCGTAATCATAATCCATAGATTCTTTAAAGATGAGAATTTCGGTGAACTAAGAAATTTTTCTGACCCTCGTATTTAGGTTGTGGACAATAGGCGTTAGATTGCAAAATTAATCATGAAACTGTTTATATTTACTAATTAGTTTGCATGAATCACTCAAATCAAAGCACTATTCATTAATGGAGCTGTTGTCTGGCTTTTAGTAATAATACTGAATAAATTATATTGTAGCTTTAACAATGATTTTTTTATCGCAGTTTTACTATGAAACTAGTGCCAGTCGATAAAAATGTAACGATATTAAGCATTTGAAGTTTACCAGAAGTAACATAATAAATAGAACAAATTTATTAATTTCGCCAATGAACAATGTCATTACTAAATAGAATGGTTGTGAAAAGATAATTCTAGAATGGTTGTATCCTTTTAGAACGCCGTTTCACGCACCAATTATGTCCGATTGTGAAATTGTGGCACGAAGCTCACTTAAATTACAGATGTGAAAATGTTATAGCTGAAATTCCTATGTACATTAAAATTCCTTGTGCAAAGGTAACAGATAAATATTAAAGCATTTTCTAAAGCTGTTCCGTATCAGGTTTAATTTCCAGCGATGGTTAAAAATTAGTCACATTTAGCAATCTGCCATAAATGCTGCGTCATATTTTCATTTTGATTTAACGATTTACGCTTGCCGGGAAACATATAATTCTAAACTCTAAAACTCTCATAAAATCACGTTCATCCATAATTGATAATAGACACTAAGAAATATTTGTCCGTAAGTCCCGTTAGCCCCGTAACCGTAACCATGGTACATAAACGAACCATGTATTTTTAACGGATTACGGAAG
>JAHZNG010004398.1:0-13011 GCA_027744375.1 Orchesellides sinensis
AAAAAAATTCGTAAAATCATGTCCACCAAAGAACTTGCTAAAACTACAAAAGAAGCAGAGAGGGAAGAGGACGAGAGAAAGAAAAGACTGGCAGAAAAGCAGAAATTGGTATGCTGTCTTATTGCTCATCTTATCGTAAACATAGTTATGTATTAGTTAATTGTTTTTTTTTAATTTTACTGTTCTTTACAGTTTAATGGGATACACAAAGCACCAGAGTCTGATAAAATTGAACGCTTGGTACTTGAGGAGAACTACGACGTGGAGGTTACGGACAAAGATGGGAATAAAACAAGAAAAACAGGAACAATTGAAGTTGATACATCGATTGTCACGCGTCTAAAGCCACATCAAGCAGAAGGGATTAGATTTATGTACAATGCTTTATTTGAATCCGTTCAAATGATTGTTGACAACAAGGAACCAGGAGGTTGCATTCTTGCTCATTGTATGGGGCTTGGCAAAACTCTTCAAGTTAGTATAACTAATAATTAACATACCAGTATTTTGCAACTTAGAAAACTTTCGTACGTATTTCACCACAACTGTTAGAGTTTACTTATAACGATTGTATTGTTTTTTAATTTTAGAGCGTTGGTTTCGTCCACACAATGCTTACAACAGAAATATGTCAAGTAAGAACCGTGTTAGTTATCTGTCCACTTAGCACTGTGGCCAACTGGTTCAATGAGTTCAAGAATTGGACGGAGGATGCTAGAAGAATCAATATTCACAAGCTGTATGAAGCTAAAAGTGGGGCAGCTTCCAGAAAAGACTATTTAAGCACATGGAAAAGACGCGGTGGAGTTGGAATTATTCATTATGATTTGTTCCGACGCCTTGCTGATCCCAAAGGAAAAGTTAAAGCTAAGGAAAGTGATCGGAGAGCATATAAAGAGGCGTTATTAAGCTTTCCGAGAAACAGGAACAATTGTATAAATATTATTTGGAAAACGAGGTGTCTGGTGATTTTACCACTCGACGAAGAAACCTGTTGAAATATTACGCAGAACTCGTAAAAATTTGGTCGCATCCTATTGCTTTGACAATGAGCAGGGCAAAAACTGATAATTCTAGCGAAACAGATGAAGAAGACTCACTCAAGGACTTTGTTGTTGACGATGATGATGATGAGTCAAGTAGTACATCGGATGCTGGCGAGTCAGGAGAAGCAACTAGTGATAGTGTAAAAAACAAGAGAAAGACTCGTGCTCAAGCTGGAGTAGATCCTGACCCCGATCCTTCAACTTTAAATGGAGATGCAGCAGAAGGGACATCTATAAACAAATGGTGGAATGCTATTTTTAAATCAAAAAGTGAAATGTATGATGTTGAACTTAGTGGGAAACTAATTGTTCTGCAGCAAATCTTGAAAACTTGCGAAAGCATTGGGGACAAAGTTTTAGTGTTTAGTCAGTATTTGTCATCGCTGGATATCATAGAAGAGTTTTTGCAGAATTGGGATCAACAGGCTGAACAAGAGCAAAAGGACATAGTCAAAAGTTTTCCTCTAGGCGACGAAGACTCCGTAAAAAGATGGAGACGAAATCATGAGTATTTTAGAATTGATGGAACCACAAAATCGGGAGATCGGCACCGTGACTGTGAAAAATTTAACAAAAAACTTAATAGGTAAAATCTAAGATTCTCAAATAAAAATCATTGTTTAGTTAAATTAAATTACTGTTGTAACTAACTGTCAACTGTGTTTGTTTGTTTTCAGGGCAAAGTTGTTCCTAATATCGACACGAGCAGGGGGTTTAGGAATTAACTTGTATGGGGCAAACAGAGTAGTAATTTTTGATGCGTCATGGAATCCATCTCAAGACATGCAGAGTATATTTAGAGTATACAGATTTGGTCAAGACAAACCGTGTTACATTTATCGTCTCATTGCACGTGGAACAATGGAAGAAAAGATTCTTCGCCGTCAGATAACTAAGCTGTCACTGTCCTCTCGTGTTGTTGATGAGCACCAAATAGAACGTCATTTTAAGTTTGATGATGTCAATGAAATGTACAGATATGATGACGATGACGTTTCGGCTAAACAGACTTTAGCAGTACCTAAAGACCGCTTGCTGGCTGACCTTCTAATATCACATGAAGACTGGATTCGTGGCTACGAAGAGTTTGACTCGCTGCTTGAGAACAAACCCGATGAAGGTCTCAGCAACGAAGAGAAGGAACAGGCATGGCAAGAGTATAGGAATGAAAGCGAAAGACAGAGACAGTTTAATACTAACAATAACGCGGAGATTGAAACTTTCATGAAAGTTAAGTCTAGGATCGTAAATAACCACCCACTTGCAACTCCGCAGCAAATAGAACATGCTACGAACCTTTCATTGCAGGTCATAGAAAGAATTCGCAATTTAATGTTACAACAAAATTCGGCACCACTTCTAGCTACTAAACAATACTTGGAACAGTTTATTAACCCGCTGAAAATCTGGTTGCAACAAGCACTTACTCCGAGGGATGAAAATTCCTCTCCTCCACCAGTTATTACTGGAGGAAACATTCTACCTCCGCCACCTGCACAGGCTTTCAACTATATGATGCCTCAACAGAACTATGTCAGACAGCCTACACATAGAAGACCAGCCCCGCAATTTATACGCCGGCAGCAGCCAAGTAATGTCCAAGCGATACAAAATAATTTTCAAAATATTGCTTCTATGCGCATGGCTGCAGCTGCTACTGCATGGAGAAATGTTCGGCCCGGAAATCCTGTGATTAATCCTGCACTCCAACCGACTTTAGGAAATCGTCAAAATACACATGATCCATTATTATAAAGTAATTATATGAAGATAACCGTTTCGGTACAATGTACCAACACCAACTTGTATATTGTGTCTAGTTTAAATTGGAACCTTAAGTTCACGAATTAATTTGTGTAAATAGTAAAGAAAGACGAAGACAGGAAAGAAGTTCACATCAAATTTGTATCGATATTAAATGCTTTGTTTATTTATTTGCGTTGTTAAAATCGGTTACCTCAAAACAGTTATATAAATTAAATTGTAACAGAATTGACTTCTCGTTCGCATGTACAGTCAGTGTTAGGAGCTATGATTCTGATGTTTTATTATAAGCAATAAACGATTATAAATAAAGTTTTAATACTGCGTCACTAAAGTTCATTATTTTGCATTATTTAGTACACAAACCATGTGCTTTGCTATCATTGTATCGCCATGCTGTCTTAGCGTCAGAAACTGTTAAAGTAGAGTTATAGACGTTCAGAAATTCTTAAATTTTTCCTCGCAATATTATTAATGCATACATACAACATAATGGAATTAAAGAAATGCCATATTATTATTATAATTCTGATTGGTGAGCAAATAGTATAGATACATAGTTGTGCAGTAAGAGAAATAGAGTAGTTGTGCAGTAAGTTGCTTTAATAGAAATAGAGATTCATGTGCCTGTAAGTTTGAACTTTAGTCTAGACCGGTGCGAAAGGGTAATCTGTTAAGCGTGAGTTTGACTTTTTTGGTTGTGCAATAAGTGCAAGTTAAGGCAATGGCAATCGTAATACAAATACGCAGTACGTTAACATTAAGACAATTAAGGTTACACTACCAAAAGTTACGCATAATAATGTTGTTTTTAGCAGAAATGACAGGGACTTTACCATACCTTTAACCTTGCGTTACAGAATTTCAACCTCAATGTCCCAGTTAAGTAATCATTTCAAAGTGATTGTTTCTTTCTTGGGTGTATTGTACGAGTATTACGAACGAAGCATAATGACTAGAGTAACGTGTCATAAACTTTTGTTGTTAGTACAAAGGTGTTTTCAATATTACTTAAGTTAACCTTAGTTTGCTTAGGTGTGGGAAGAAAGTAATTTGTATAGGTAATCCCCTTTTCTACGTAACTACTTGGGTATATGTTTGACTAAATTGAAAATAATTTTTTAGCTTTTAGATGTGATTTTTCATCTATATCTAGTAATACGTTTTGGTCATGTCAGTAATACATTTCCTCTAAACTTACCTGTAGTTTATATGATATTAAATGTAATGTAGTTAACATTTGTCTGATACCTGGAACACAGCGTTTACTTTTACTTATTTACCCAAAATCTCTGTTCATGAAGTTAGGTAAAAACTAAGAATAATTGTTGTAGTTAGAATTGGGGTTTGGATTATAAATGCTAAAATACTGGACGCTTCAATTCGATATCAGTCCTAATCTTCGGCGTATCATCTTTATAAAGGTGTACAAATACGTTTTACCTCTTATATTAAAGAATGAATCGTAGGAAATGTTCATATTTTATCACAATTCACAACCTAATTTAGATGTACCTTTCTTTTACGCTTTCTCTCGCATATTTTTCAACTGTTGTTGTCAGCATTTTAGTGAACTTGCATATTGACAATCATAAAAAAGATTGTGGTGAAATCGTACACGTTACGCCATGTTAACAACCACACGGCATGCACTTTCTTTCTTCACTTGAAGTTCAATCATGAAAGCTTTCACCACCCATAACTCATAAACACTTCGAAATATTTCCGCTGTGTTTATCACAATATCTGTAATGTTAGCTCTGCAAACTGCCAAGCTTGAAATCAGAATAATAATATCAACTATCCACAATGCAAACGAAATTCTCCACCAGAACTGGCATACCCGTAAGTTCTCCTGTTAAAGTCATAATTACAATTAAATAGTCATCATGATTAAATTAATTTCTCACATTTATTTATGAATACAACATTCTGTCTACTTACCTGCTCAGCACCAATAAATAGCATTATCGCCAGAAACAAATTCAGTATGCAGAGCACAAGAATTATCAACACCATTAAGGGTTCTGGAATGATACTGTCAATACAGTATTCGTCCCCATTGGAAAGTTCAGATTCTGCAATTATTACGCCCAAGTCAAAATATGCTTATCATCAAACCTGGAAGAATGAATTTATTTGAATGCGAAATGTCTGCCAAATTGCCCACCTTCATCTTTGGTAGGTTCATATTTGAGGTTCACAACTGTGATCAAAATCAAGTACAGGCCTGAAGATATTGTTCCCAGAACCGACAAAGCCTGAAAAATTAAAGCGTATCGGTACCATTCGCTTGACAAGTCATAAATTACCAAACTATTACGTAACAAAATTAATTATTTTACCATAGACAGTATGGCCAAGAATTTAGCTCCCTGCTTGAGGCTGTTTGAAAACCATAATTTTAATAATTTATAAATTGTATACCAAAATTTGAAATATTACAAACATCTCACAAACATTAATTAAGCAACTGTTACATACCTGGATCCACAACACGGATGCACCATGATTTCTTTTGAGCTTTGTATTAGAAGATGCAATCTAACAATGCCAAAAGAGTGAAAGCCAACGTATGAAAGCACACGCACGAGTTTTGTAGCAATATCTTCTTTTCTCTTCTTAAATTTTCACCAGCTGTCTACCCAAAGTTTTTTATCTGATACATATTGAAAACACATGGAATAAATCACGGGCTTCTGTATCAGCTTTAAAATCAAATCACGATTGAGAAAGCAGCGTATATGGGGCCAGGGTCTGCTTTTCTTTTACGAAGTAAAAGTGATCTATGCACATAATATGCACGTCTCGTCTCAACTAATCCCTAGCAATGATAAGCTCTCATGCTGCCAATATATTATCGTTTTCCTCTCCTCTTTCTGAAAGGGCTTAAACTGATGGCTTAAGTGTTCTCCGTGGTGTGAGGACAGCAGCAGGGCACAGTATGAGATTGAGACTAATACGAAACAGGTATCTGATCCGAGTGACTTAGATAGACCATGAAACGGTGCTCCAGTCCACGAGAGAAAGTTTTCCTCTCTCAAATGGGAACTCTACGGTAGGGATGGATCGACATCCCTCATGCTAACATACATAACAGCTTCCAGACCTACTGCATGAAAACACGCACAGAATTCTCCATTAGAAGCAACGCAGTTTCCTCTACAGCTTACCTCTTTTGGTAACAACAACTTTCATCATTGCTTTCACCTATTCCACTATAAAACTTAAAAGATGTACTTGGTGACAATAGTCATGGGGTCATTATATGTACAAGATACGATGTCTAATAATAAGTATAGAACTAAGCACTTCCATTTTGCCCACCAAGTCTACCTTTACCTTATCATTCCAAAGTACCACTGCAATGTTGCTCTGCGATTGCCTGTTATTCGGTCATATATCGTATGTATACATTCAGGAAAGATTTTAGTAGAGATGAGATGAGTGCAGAATAGATGAAAAAATTCTACATACATGCAAAACAGCTATTTGCTATTTATATCAAATTCCAAAATGTTTTCATTTCTGGGTATGGGTATAATATGTACATATTAAGGGAGGCAGTGAATAAGTGAAAGAGCGTGTACAGCATCAGATTTTTTTTTGGTTTCTGTAAATGGAGGGGAAGTACGGAAGACAGAAGCATCTCAATGTGGATGAAAATTTCATGAGGAAAATATGCTTTCTCTATAACCATACTATACTTTTATTTCCTGTCTATAATATAATAATTCTTATATATAAAACACACATGAGATGTTTTGATGATTTCATTCTAACGGGAAATATCGACCAGAACTAAACAAAAAATCGCCTTATAGTAATATATATACTACGCGTATTATTCGCAATATCTAATGTTAATTTATATGAGAACAATAGAGCAATCGTTTATGTAAAAAATAAAATTAAGGGTTACAATTGTCTGTATTTTATATACTCTTAACAGTAATCGAGAGTTTATATAGATGATAGAATGAACGTTTTTTGTTGTGTGTACAAAACATCCTTTATTTCCAATTCTTATCTGTTAGGAATCGCATTTATCTGTTGCCGAGTATGGAACATGAAACTACAGAAAATTCCAATGTGTATGTAGTCCAAGGCAAATCGAGTGCCTAGGCACGAAAGTCCTGTCTTCCTAAATGAAAACATATTTCACGAAATATTTAATCTCTTACCAAAATGTGTCTGACGCTCTACCGTTTATTTTCCATCTCTATAATAATTGGGAATGGCCAAAATGGGCATTTTACTCAACATGTAATAGTCTCTTAAACGATTTATTCCAGAAAAAACACAAAACCAGCCATGTTACCGTTTCGAATTTGTACATACTCAAATAGAAGAAAGATTTAGTAACTAGACTAACAAATAGGCCTTAGTATTTTATGCGCAATACATAATGTATAGTAAGTATATGAAATACATACATGTATTATTCATGTACATAACTTAGTGATGCTCACATTTTACATTGCCAAGTTACATGGCTTATAAGTTGTCTTAGCAGATGATTACATTATATTCCGAGAGTAAATAAAATTTCCTCGTCTAACATCGGCAACCTACTCACCGATAAAGGGCTCATTGCAAAGAGAAGAGACGCACTGCTAGGGCACTCACTCAGTACACCAAACCAAACTAAAATGAGTGATGTAGAGAGTAAATTGATGAGATGCAGTTTGTGTGCTGTGTTTTTGTCGGTTCGCCTCTGCTGCTTTCCCTTGGGTTCATTGATGCTGTACTTTGATACAACTCACAACAAGGATGTTCTATGTAGTTCACACTGGCACTGATGGTGTGTCAGATTTCGGATAAATCAAGGAACTGCTGGTTCCTTGTCACTTGGAAAACTATCGATCTTGCAAAATATGTCTACGTTTTCTTTTGTAGCAAGCCTGCCAGCAAAGCTTCTTTTCCAATTCACTTACTTTCTCCTTGGACTTTATGGGCAACTTATTATGTGAACATGAACAGGTTGTTGTTTAAGGTGTGATGGTATGGTTATAAGGTTTGAGATATCTTTATATATACAGATTCTGATATCTTTGGGTTGTTTTAGGCTTAAAAACAAGAAAAGAAAGTTCTAAATCTTGTAAACTTTTCTTCATTTCCATCTCAGCAAACCCGTAGACAAGTTGATATCCGGTTCAAGCAAACAAGCCGGTTGACACTATTATATTCCTGCGGGCTGTTCCCAATTCCAAATAAAGGATTAAAGATAGGATAGTAAAATGTAAACGAGTTTATTTGCTTAACTTTATAAAGTTTCTACATTTAAAATGTTTTGTGAACTACCTGTTAGAACGCAGGGAAACTTCTACGCAGTCAATTGAGTCATTTCATGAAGTTCATTCCAATTTTACCAAAACCCAATCCTAAAAGAATCGGGAGCTTGTTATCGGGAATGTTTTGCGGTTGTATAATGTAAAATCAAAGGATGCTCTAAACGAACTCATTACATGCGCAGTGCTCAAAAAGCAATTTTATTAAATTTGTGTATGTATATCAATTAGATAAAAAGAGTTTCATTAGTTATGTTGAAATAGTTAAGAAACGGTTTGTTAAGTTTATGTACAGTACTTTATGGCGAACACAAAGAATTACTAATTGTATGTTATTTGTTACGTATATGAGATTTTTTATCGGCAAATTAAGCTTTTAGTCCGCCAGCATCAGCTTCAGGTTGGGCTAAGCCAGACTCCAGCTCCTTCTTATAGGCCCCTACAATCCAGAGAAAGTAGACATGCAACACTATACCAATTACTGACGAAACAGAGCCAGTCTTTGAACCTTCCACGGATATAACGTCAAAGAGAAAGTTGAGAACCGTGATTGTAACAAAAACGCAAGTGATGTATATCCAGATTTTACATTTGTAATGGTTGCGCTGCAAAAGAAAAAAGGGTTGAAATAGAAGGCTATAGATCCGATCGTTAGCTTTTATCAGAGGAATTCAAGTGGATTTATATTATATAGATAGAGAAGCTTTTTTACGCATAACCTAAGAAATCCTTTTTTACTCACCTCCATAGCTCCTTGGAGCAAGAAAATTGCTAGAATTAGCTGCAAAATTTTCACAACTAATATGATTGTTCCAACAATCAAACCTCCCAGAGCTAAATTTACAAATTAAACGATAGCGTTAAATCTGCCAACAGTACAAGTTTTAATGAACAAGCAGAATCATTTTAAAAACTTTTTACTACCTAACTTAGTAACATCTTCGCCCTCAACTTGACCATTCCTGGCAGAATGTACATTTTGTTCAGGGTAGTCTTGATGAACGACAATGAATGAGGTTGCGCTGCTTATGATTATGACAATCGAGAGGGCGATAAATATGGATGTCCAAACCTACATATAGAATAAGAGATTTAATTCTAACATGCTTTTTTGATAACTCAGAATAATATTAATATCCTCATATTTTTAACTTTCACTCACAATATCAATCACAGCGACAAGCTTAGTTGCCGATCTCAAGTCTTTCCCACAACATGGATGCATCTTAATGTAGTAGTTTTACGAATCAGGTAACACTTCTTCACCAGGAAACCCAACTACTGTAGAACTGAAACAAACTGCTAAATTTGTGAAAGTTTATGGATGCCAGTTTTGTCAAGCAAAGAAGGCCTGGTCTGAATTCAGTTCATAGGCTTGGAACAACAGCTACTAGAATTAAGGATTTCATTCTTTGGTCTGTTTAATGCAGGCTTGTTATGATGTTAGTGGGTTCATGTAAGTTGCATGCTTGACTTAGGTATATTGCAATCATAAACTCATCATGAACTAGAACCAGGCTTCCGGAGATGCTTGTTTCTTTTTAAGATCAATGTGTTGCAACATCGTGTGGTATTTTTAATCAAATTTAAAAGTGTTTCAATGTTATGTCCAAACTTATACAGCGATATGCCAGTTTAGGTGTTACTACATTTACTAGCCGAGATGGGAATATGCGAAGTTTACAAGGTAAATGTTTGTGACTGCATTTGTGTTAATATGTATTATACGAATGTAATAATAATATTTCGGCTCATTCTTATACAACGCAGCTTATAATGATCCAAATTAATATAACATCTGCTACTGATCTCATTTCAATTACTAAGTCTGGAGTGTGTATTTGGGATTTGCGACAAACAAGGCTAAAACATTGGACCGAGACCGAGGCACTAGCAACAATTTTTATTTTGTTCAGTCTAGTCCAGTCACCAGTACCATTTTGCTTTGCTAGGCATGGTATAGGTCTTCTGGCGTCAATAATCATCGCCTTTAATCAACTCGTGGAAGTGTTAGTTGATCCAAAATGACCCTGTGTATCATTATCGTTATTATTGCTTCAAATGGTCAAAGGGCACTTGAGATGGATAATCCAGTATGTGCGTATATGTATTACTGTAATTAAATCCATGAAATGATCTAAAAGATACATTGGAGAAACGAAGCGTATTTTCCATCATACTACTTTGCTTCATCAAGTTAGATCAAACGAAGATTAATTTATTCCACCTCATTTGCATCGTTTAATCCTCTAGACTTTTCCTTGGTAAAATGGTCAAAGTAAAAAAGGCTTGATATGTTTCTGTTTGCATGCATCATTGCAGTAATGTAAACTATCTACTTAATAATATGACGGTCTATGATTAATTAATATCACTATACGGAAGGGGGCCAAGCATGAAGTATGAAATATTTGCTATTAAAATGAAAGATTAGTGTTTTCATTAAATGCTGTATTTGCTTCGAATCATGAACAGCTTTATAAACTGATAGCCTTCAGAAATTATTTATAAAAGTTCATGTTATTTTAAGATTTTTAATTAAATGTATGCTTTACTTTTCGTACAAATATAAGATTTAGCAAACTATAGCATGCAGGATAGATATACGTTATACATGGTTTGTTATATATCATTATTTTAAAAACAGCTCAAAAGACGTAAAATACAAGTAAAGTAGTAATCCACAAATCCAAACACACGTTCAGCCTTTTCCTTTATGGTAAAGATTATCCTATACAGTGGCATTACGAAAATATTACTTTACATAGGTATACATTAATTAAACAATAACGTAATTGCATTTACAATCCACCGTTTTAAAATCGTAAAGGAATGAAACATACAGTAACAGTACCGTTAACATTATCAGCCTGTTATACTTTACGATATTACTTTAGAAGCTAGATTCGTAGTTTTGTGGAGTATTTAAAGAGTTTCATTAATTGAACACGTCAACTTTCTTAGATTTTTCCAAGTTATTGTTTTATTATAATATAGATTTACTGAGAACTGAAGTTCAGAAAGCGCATTGTTTTAGGAAACCAGGGACATGCGATTATTATTTTTAACGAAAATCAAATGTTGTCTTGCAAAACAAACTGAGTTGACTTTGCACACAAGCTAAACAACCATGGTGTGTTTATGCAAGCTGCGATTTCCTTTGATCTTGAGAACTCTACGCCTTTTCTTTCAGGAAAACTGTGGCAGAGGCAGTCGTCCCATCACGTTTTAGCTCTTTCATGAATGCAAAAATAACCCACATGAGGTACCAGTTCACAAGGATTTCTGAGATTGGAATTATTACTCTCATCCACATAGGCGTGTCATCCGCTACTAATGTATCTCGGATTGTAGTTTCAAAAATTATCAAAAGAACTGCAATTCCTATGAGTACACAGCCAAACAGAAACCAAACCTGGCATTTTCTGTAGTCCCTCTGAAAGATATTTTAAAAACAACAGTTGTAGGAAATTCTCAAAGTTTGTGACACAAATATAAGGTAGTATTCAAATTTTCATACACCATAGTAAATAAAACTAAATGAATGATACCTCAACAGATCCATAAAGAAGAAGGATAGAGACACAAAGCTGAATGATTTTCAGAATAACCAGTAGAATGCTGAAGAGAAGCGTAATAGTAACTGCAAATGCATTTATTTATTTAGTCTCTTTTACGAATTTTGCATAAAACCGAATGCCAACGCTAAAAGATAAATGCATGCATGTATTAAAAGTAAAGAATTTGAAATAGTACCGATATAGTTAATGTCACGCTGACTCGGATTTTCAACGTCTGTAGTCAAAATAGTGACTTCCTCGCTTTCAAAGACCATCGCCGCAATGAGCTCGATCACGGATAAGCCCTAAAACATGGACATTTAACCACGGTAAAATCGTAGTAAGATTAAATCGCATACGTTTCATTATAAATTATTTTGACATATCTAAAATTCTTACAATGTCAAAAACTGCCACTGTTTTGGCAGACTTTTGTAGATCTCTTCCACAGCAAGGATGCAACATTTTTATAGATTTCTTAAACTGCTAGCGAAGATTACACTAAAGTCATGTATTGATGCGCATAGACGAAAATGTAAAGCAACAAAAAACTGATCCTATTTAAACGCTTTTCACAATGCTATCTTTGCATATGTATACGCTGTCAAAACAAAGAATATAAGTATGTAGTCGTCTACAAGTTTTTTGTACATGAGCACAACAACTACAAGGAAACCAAATCACATCTAGTTAAAGTTTCCTACCGTGAAGCTATGAAAATTTCTGCAAGCGAAGAGATTTCTGGCCTTACGAAAAGGGATTTTATAAAGCTACAAGTGAATGGTAAACCCTTTCCCCTAAATTCTCCTTTTTTCCGCTATCCTAGTAAATGAGGATACCACAACCGATCTATTGTGTCACTATCCCGATCTCATAATCGTATGAATGTACTTTCCAGTAGCTCTCAGCAAACGCTTGTCTGCTGTTAAAGTGTAAATGAAAAGATATAATGGATGTAAAGAACTGCGGAAAGAAAATGATGTGCTGTTGTGAAGAACAATTTGCTTAGTACGCACTGCCCACTTGGCTTTAATATGTTTACGATAGATATATTGAGTTTAACGCTGAGTTTCTCTGTGAGCTTTATATAATGTCTGTAAATATGCTTATTGAAATATTTTGTCAAACGATATATATCTGCAGATTGTCTAAGCCAGGATTTTCTGATCTTCGCTACTAATGCGCAATGTTGTACTATTAACTAACATAAACATCGATTTTTTCTACGTTCATGGAGTCTGGCTGGAGAGTTTTTTAATTCTAATATAATCTTCATCTTTGCTCTTATACCCATATTTTTATCCTAACGTATCAACATTACTAATCATTTATGCATACACCAAGCAAAAG
>JAHZNG010004399.1:0-10892 GCA_027744375.1 Orchesellides sinensis
AAAGAGGTACTTGGTTGAACAAAAATCGACCCTTGACCTTATAATTTCCTTCCACACCTTATCTCAGATTATCAGACAGCAATGAAAATGAATGAGGAATGAAAATCTATCGGAATACACAACGCGCTATGTGAACACACTAATTGTGAAAAACGGATTTTATTTGTGGGCAAAAGATAAAAGAATTGGATGGGCATGGACTGAAGTAAACTTTATTAAACTAAAGCTTAATTTCATTCATATTCATGTAAAATGGTAGCTGAAACAAAGCTTAATGATGAATTCATTACGTGATGGTGGTTGCGAAAGGCATAGCTATAGTACTGTTTCCAGTAATTATATTAACATTTTCGAACTCATCAAAAAATTCAAAATTACGTAATTTATTCCACCTCTAGGTCTCCAAAACAAATTCGTGCATAAGTATCATTTTTAGCTGTTGAAGTATAATACACATCATATATGAGATGAAAAGCCATATATAATCATTTTATGAAATTTTATGCTTAACGTAGTGAAGTAGTGCAGTAAACCACTTCAGAAAGCGAATCATTGGTGGCCGTCGTCCTCTTGTGATTGTAAATGTAAACTTTAACATTTACTCTCATCAAAGACATGCTGTCTGGAGTGTGTTTTAGTTCACTACAACAAAATTGTTGACTATCTCTAATAGACTTAATCGTAATGCTGAATTCATGAATAGCAAATGATGGATTAAAGCTGTCAACAAGTCTACATTGAATTCTTATTTATGATCAACATACAACGTTTTTTTGGAGAGGAAAAATTAGGATGAGCAAGACAAGCACAAACTAACTGTCTTGTTAAATTTTTTCTCGAACAGTAAATTTTATTTTTCTACTCAAACGTTCTGAACGTTCAAGAGACTCATTCATATTTCATGAGGTTGCTTACGTATTAAACTGAAATGCAAATACGGCACATGTATTCACATCACTTAATTTGTTCTTGTTACAAGATAGATAAAATTGCAACGAGCTTTTAAGCAAAAAAGAGTATAAGAAGTAAAGCAGACACGTTTATTCCGAGTTGTAAATCAATATCAAAACTTACAAATTAAAGCTATTAAGTCAACACAGATGACAGAGTTTTATTAAAGCTCAAAATCAGCGATCGTGTCTATTTGAAATAATTTATTGCATTGTTCATATTTTTATCAATAAACGATTATATCTCAGTGCAAACTTGACAATGACACTGATTAACTGACACGAATGCATCTACATGCTTGCTCTATCAAAACGAACATGTTTATATGTATGTCTAGGTTTTCTCAGTTGTTGGAAAGCCAACAAAATGCCTTAATTCAATATTTTCAATACTCTTAGGATTACCCATAATATATTTTTCACAGTATAAACGTCCGCAGAATCTATATCTACTGAATAATTCAGCATTGGGATTTTTTATAAACAAAATTCATACCAGTCACTAGTTAATGATAACAAACAGTTGTTGATTCTTAGATAACCTTCGAACGGATTCGATCGGACAATACCGGAAGCACAATGCTCCTGGTTGGGGCGCACTAAGTTTGTCAATATATGTATCATTCATTTATGACTGGATCAGCGGTACCAAATATCAACAATCTTTTTCTGAAACTGTCGTTACCTGCATTGCACTGCGACTGCATTTTCATGGACTATTTTGACACTAATAGATGACGTTATTTACCTTATAATTTATTTAAAAGTTATAAAGTCCATCAAGGTTAAACATAAACATGAACCATAAACAGAAATATAGCCAGTTCCCAGGTGTCCAAACAAACTTTTAAGATAACATTTTCCTAATTGCTCAAACAAAATTATTCATTCTCAAATATTCCCAACACTTCTTCAGATCTATGAGTAGTTGTGTATAAATCTGTTCCAAGTGCGCACGAGTTTGATCATTCTCATCCGGTGTAGTGCTTTAATCTATACAAATGTAATTCAGCTGATAAACATAATTATATTTAATTCAGCCGATCGATGTATTTTCTTTGAAATGTATTTCTTTGACTATGACATGCGGAAAGCGCATGTGACTTTTGTTGACATTTAGGTACTTAAATGTATTTCAAAATTTTCACTTATATATATGAGCCTGAAAAATGAAGAATACATACAACAATATTATTGAGCATTTTAAGTTGACTTGCCTTTTTGATCGCCGACTTCTTTCTCAATTCCGAACTCCGGTAGAACTATTAAATTCCTAATATTTCTTGGTCATTACTACTACATCAACCAACCATATATATGCAAAAACTGGTATCGCTAAAAGTAGATCAAACATATATTGTCAACTGAATTGATTATGTTAATGATGTTGATGTATTCATACTCAGCGTTGAACGTGTTTTTAGTACGCATAGGTTAAAAGTGAACGGGATGGATTATGAAGTTTGGACTTTTAGCACTGACGTTTTTTATTGGAAATAATTAATTCTGTACACACCGATTGGACTTTGAACATAATGTGTTACACAATGTATCAAAAGATTCTTTTAATCATATCCTACATCATAATAATATGCTAATTGTTTGCGATACATTTCCTGAAGGTTACCAACGTTCGGAGCAAGTTCACGGTTCATAAACAAATGACACAACATCAAAGAATACCGATACTCTTATTTGTTGCAGAACAAAACATACTATTCCCAATGTTATTTCTTGTGAACGTTTTACTAAACACTAGATAGCATCAACATCAATCGTACATTCTTGCCTCACTGAATTCTCAATCCTTTCGAGTTATCATTGTCTTCACTGAAAACACACGCTAGTGATTCCATCCAAGGAAGAACAATCCTAACAATAACTTTTGTACAAAACTGAACATCCAAGTAAAAGCTTAATACTTCCAATTTCTTTCATTCCGTTACCCTTGCCTAGCAAGTTTGGAAAAGCGCCCAGAAAAAAAGTACATGATATGTCAAATTCGATCCCGTAGTATTTTTTGCAAACGAATAGAATAGAATATGATACGTGACTACTGAAAACCATTTATCATCATTCCCTTCTGTTTCTCTTCTTTGAACGTACATTAATCTTGATCAGAAATTCAGTCATTCACAGGAAATATGTCTGAGTTAGCCATTGCACTGCCGTAGGACATGATGAGGGATAAATATAGAAGTTGGTTACATTCATATTTTTGCCAAGATAAAACCTCAATTATAGAACTAACTTCAACAAAAAGTTTGCTACACGCACGGTTAAACCTAGCCTACATAATAATATATTAGTATATATTAGTTACAGCTACAGTCTTTCTACACAAAAGCGTAGTTCAAAATACCCCGTGGCTATACATGACGATGGGAATACTATTCTCGGATGATATTGAGGAATGTCATGGACCGAAGATACAGTCATGGGATCCCCGAAAATCTTTTATACATTTTTTGTTCATTATAATTAAATACATAATAAGAATATTCGCAGATGAATTTTACTAGTTAGGAATTCACAGATGTTGAAGAATACACATGCTCAATTATCTAACAAAATCTGGATAATATTTTTTCTGACAATGACCGCTAGCGCTAGCGTTTAATATGGATATCTCCAGTGTTAAAACTTGGTTTAAAATATAGTAACGATAATGTTGGATAAAACTGCTTATTACTGCAGAAAACAAAAAATACTCGCCGCATGACCAAATTACATCAACTACAAAAAACTTACGAGAGTAAATAATTGATTACAGAAGAGTCAGACACGTCACGTAAATTTCCGTCAGATTGCAGAAGAATTCAATGACTTGGCATGATAATGATCATGAAACAATGTTTTGTTTGAATGTACCTACTACTGTTTGCACAAAAAAGCTTGATACTATATAATATGAAGCACTTAATATCTTGTACATTATGACTTGCAATACAAAAAACTAATATACATACATACCTCCGCATATATGTACATGATTTTGCAAATCTCAACAACACTAGCATTATAGAAAAACGTGACCGAATACAAATGGCTATTTTATATCGAACTTATCAAAGTGTATTTAGACGCAAAGTACGTGCGGGAAGTACATGACTTAATTTTTTCCGGGCTTAACGACCTGCTCCAAAGATTCGGATGTTGACTTGGATGAAAAATTTGCGGAACTGGGCCTGGGGTGTTATAATAGCAAAATTTACATTATAGCACTCTATATATTTGTAGTCACGAAGATGCTGTGCTGTTTTTCACTTTACTTTTGTAGATGTTGTACAGCTATGCTGCAAAAGGTGTTAGAAAAATTAAAACAGCCACAAGCGATTTTGCAGTATCATAAAAATAATTTCCGGCACCTGACTTTTGTCTGTACATTATACATGCTTTGCATTCATGAAGTACAATACATGCAAATATAAGGTAAAACATAGCTAACTACTAATATTGTACGCATATCAATTTTCAATTTATAAAATTATTATTACCATTTCAGGTTAAACCGATTACCGATTTACAAATTGTGGCTAGGTTTAGCTAAAAAGAGCAAGTACACATCTAGTTTTGAGTATTCCAAACCATTCAGAAAATCCTTGTTTCGAATTATTATTATCTTTATTTAAATCTTAATATAGTGGATGATGATAGAATTGTATATTAGAGCCTATATAGAGATGTACGACCATGATGCAGTGTTTTGAGAGAATTTACTGAATGAGTAATTGACCACTCTTGGCATGATTCTTAGTACGAAACTTTTCATTTAAACCAAAATATGCCTACAACCATAAATTACACATGTGTAAGTAAACTCAAAGTACCCATTTGTTTTTAGAACCACTACTTCGCTTCAGTTTTGAGAAGACCGACAAATATCCAACCCCATATTCCCACTTCATACCTCATTCAATAGCGACTCATGTCCAGTTAACAAAAATTTATATTACCTGTTCCACAGAAATGTGCACACCCACGTGAATACCAAAATGAACAAGTTCTAACTAATCATTACTACTAAATTTCATGATCACACACGCTTCACCACAAATATACATAATAATGCACCGTGCTTGTTATAAAAACACCCTACCATTCATTTTCATCCGTAAATATAAAACTACGGTCTGCTAGTTGGTAAAAATGTCTATATCACATATTGACAAGCAAAACACTGGCCTAGAATTACATCTACAAGCTTTATTCTGAGTCTATATGTTTACTCTAAAAAGGCTTATAGTGTTCACTCAACAAAATATATTATTACCAACCTTGGCTGTACGTGTCTACTGTCAAATGCCAATTGACTTTGGCATGCATCCATTACCTCGTTTGCTTTGTAAATATACTAACTAGGTAACCGCACACTTTCCTAGTTAATTTATAATGTTCTTTCCAACATCCTAAGTCTACATTAAAGTTTCAAATGCTTTTGCCATGTATATGTTTCCGGGAGTAGTTATTTTACTTACATACTTTCATCCGAACTGAGGAAGTTATCGGCGCTTTGAGAATGCTTTTTGGCAAAGGAGTCATTAATCATTCGTGTGTGAGGCTAGCACCATGCCTTTCCCAAATCTAAACCGAAAATCCCAACGGTGCTATACAAAAAATTTTGGAAACCACAGTTAAGCTCCTTTTTTAATACACCCGTTAATACTTAAAGCTAATAGAAATGCACTGCAAATTACCTTTGAAACGGGTAATAATGATAACACAATGCAAGCATGGTATGTATTTCAAGCACTCCATTCGGAGATTAAGTGACAAATAGATAACCTTTCATAAAAAGAGGGAGCAAGTGGTATTAGTGTAATATCCAATACCAAACATAAAAAGCTCTTGACTGAGAAAATCTCAGCTGCTCAAATCATTAACCACTAAAAAGACTTATATTATTCCCTGGTGTTAAATAGTATTACCGCAAACAGATACATATACAGCTTGGATGAAAAAAGTTGGGAATTGCTAGTTAGCAGGAACAGTTTAGCAACTTTTTCCTCCACAACTTTTACTTGTGATCATCCAACTGTTTTCCGTGTGTTTACACTGGAGTTTATCATGTTTCCCATCTACCTTCTTGTCGAGAGATATAATTGAGGATGATGATCATGATGAACAACATCATTACAATATTACACGTACGATATACCTACTCTCCTGTCATACACTCATTATCACACAATAAAATTACGTTATGTACATGCATTATGTAGTCATAAAAGCTCCAGCGAAAAAGTGAGCAAACATTTGAGCAGTCAGTCATGCAGCCCAGTTCAATTCATGGCCACACACATAAAAAAGTTGAGTTTTGTGCATTTACCAACATCAGAAACAACTTCAAAGCTTTGTTACGTAAATGAGATCCGATTCATCTGATGAAGATCCACACACAAGATGAGATGAGACGGTATCATCAAATCTCCTCGTGTACCGTAGGTAGCGGTCGTCGCTGAGGAAAAAAAAAACTTTGACAGCGAATTAGTTTGTACCTAATGCACAATATAGTATGAATAGGTACTTGCATTGTGGGGCTTCACATGAAATTTAATTTCACTTAGAGAATGTGCATTCACATACTACCATTCAAATTAAGTGATTTTGATCGTGCTCATCTTCAAACAATTTTGGGGGCTGATGACTGTTCGCAAATTTGTACTTGCACGAAATAATATATAACATTAGTAAGTAAATAGCTGTAATTTGATGTAGTTGATGATGACAATGATGATGAGCAAGTTTACAATTTCCTAATAATGAAATTACGAATTGAGTTAGTTTTTTGCTGTTTCCCTCTTCTGCGTAGTCGTACATTGTATCGTTTGTCGTCATTTTCAGTCCTAACCTAACATCAAACAGAGTTCCAACGTTCGGAACACGCATATATGCTGAATACTCAATGAAGGTATGAAATGAAAGAGCCTAAACGAAATTCAAGGAGAGTAATGCAAAATGGATGGCTCACGTCTTTCAATTTTCCACTGGAGCATTGTGTTTTGTAACAGATAATTAAAGTGTGTAGCTTGGCCGATTCGGCAAACAAAGTTGGTAAAGGGTTTACTGAATAATATGAAAATAACCGTTTACAAACACACATATACTATATTGCTGTGGTCCATATTCTGTTGGCTATCAATTTTAATATGTACCTAACATTTACACACATACAAGATGATGAAGACATACATACATACATTTTACGTATTTTGATGACCCAACCAAGTCAGGAATTTACTGCTACCGCTTTAAATTTAGACGGTTGTTACTTTACGTACATAATTAAAGAGAAACATTTAACTCTTTGTTGCTTCAAATAAAAAAAAGTGATTGAATGGCTTTCCATGGATTATTAGGGTACTAGGAAAAGGGTGTTAGACAAGTTGAAGAAGCAAATAAACTGTAACTGTTAGTTCCAATTTACATCTTGAATATTTCGAATCAATTCTACCCAGGTCTGGTATGGTATACGCATTAATAAATGGAGCTAATATTTGAAGTATTTGCACGAAACTGTTACTACTAAATACTACTAATTAATTACCTACTGAGCTCAAATTCTATCGTCTTAAATTTTAAACAAAAACTTTGGGTTTCCTCATGTTAAATGTTCTTTGCAAGAACTAGGAACAAAAATTGAATTGAAAATTTAATGCCAGATAAAAAGTGGAAGACCGATCACATACAATTCATATAATACGTAACCTATATCAAAGTTTATATTAAATAATAGGTATTTAACTTGCTTTATGTGTTATTACTGAATTTTTCTCACGAAGTCTATAAAAAAATAGGTTCACCTGAACAATCTTGTATTTAGTGAGAAACGTGAACGAGGAAAATGCATTCTTCAAACTACGTATTTAGTGTGTAGGCCTTACCGCGGAGCGCAGACCAATCCATTAAATGTCTATAGTTTATTCATTAAGATTCACGTCATGTCCCCTCTCAAGAATACAAGTGGTATGTCGACTATAGGGAATTTTGATTCATATTCTACACCATGTTCATACAATTCATACAAGTATTGTAACATTGTACATTTATGCTTAGTTTTAAGAAGTGCAGTGGAAAAGTCCCCCCAGAAGAAAAGACTTCCTGTTCACTACTTCTTGTCGCCGAATTTTTCTCGTGAAATGGGTAAAGTAAAAGGCAGACTTATAAACCTACCCTAATAAAAGTCGCAAGTAAAAATTCTATTCAAGTTCAAATAGTAAGGTGAAAATTCAAACTCGCTGCTGTTATCCCGATGCTGTTAGAGTGTGAAAGAATAATCAAAATAGTAAAGCATTGCCTTGGAAGACAGACTGACAAGCAAATAAGACATTCGTTTCAAATGCTAATTGCAAATGGTAATATGTAACTTTCCGCCAAAAAAAAAAACTAGCCTAAACTACAAAACAACTTGAAAACAACATGGCAATATTTGAACAACTCAAGTATTTTGCTTGTGTGTACATATTCAAGGATTAAGGGTTTTGGAGAACACTAAATAAAACCAACGCTCATGTTCATATTTACTTCATAAAGTGAAAAAGTATTTTCTTTTAGAATATTTGACATTTTGGCAAGAAAATCTTATGTGCTAAAGTTTCGGTAACCCATCAAAACTCGCAAAGGTATATGAGGGTGAGTGTATTATATTTTAGAGCAAGGTACTTTACACTTTTATTATAGTAGCAACATAATAACATGCGTTATATCATGATTGAAGTATAATTTTATGCTCTTATTGATATGCTAATAGGTACATATATGTACACATGTATTTAAGCGAAGCACATTCCTGACAAAATATATATATGTGTATCTAACAAATGAACTTTAATTTTTCGCCACACGACATAGACAAGTTTTTTGGTTTTACTCATTTTTTTAGTTGGCTTCTACTTCTATAAAAAACGAATTTGAGTGAGTTAGTGACTAACTGACTGTTCATTTTCATCCTTCACTTTCATTCCATTCAAGCAAGCACGCACACATTCTCTTTCACTCAGTCATTCACCGAGAAATACACATAAACTTAACTAACCAAAACCAAGCGCAAACTAGACCCGCTAAGCCACAAAAGTTTACAACCTTTCTATTTCCTTGCCTTGTCTGACAACCAACCCTTTTTGATAGGTTGTAAAAACCTTACTTTTCTTTACTGTTTCACCAAGCAAAACCACGGATGTGTTTTGCCACTCTTACTTTTACTCACAACAAAGTCATGCTCAGACATAGTCACAGTTCAATTATATTGTTATCGTGTAAAGCTCAATTTCGATTTATACAGATGGCTCCCATTTTATTTATTTTTTTGCTGGTATCCATTTTACTGCTCAGATTGCCTACGCTTTTTTACCATTTGCTTTAGTACAATACAATGAGGTGCCATTCATGGCCATTTGGTTTTGTATGGAGTTTTTATGTGCGTTACTAATGTACACACACTCCATCAAAACCA
Organism: Orchesellides sinensis; assembly: GCA_027744375.1. Lineage (NCBI taxonomy): Eukaryota > Metazoa > Arthropoda > Collembola > Entomobryomorpha > Orchesellidae > Orchesellides > Orchesellides sinensis. Next base: position 9,403 of record JAHZNG010004399.1, read on the forward strand.
TCATAACATCAGCACAGCCACATTTTACTATTTTTCGCGAAAACAAACCAAAGCTAACGCCAAAAATTTTTGCAGCCTTTTCCTGCCTTGCAGCAGCAGCCATTGTATACATTAACATCTAGTTTATTGTGTATCCTATGAGTCCGCAAATTTACGAATTTATAATACAGCCACCATTTGCCAGTAAAAGCGTTTTCTGCATTGGCCATGAAGTATTAAGTCAGTCAAGTCAAAGGAAGCATTAGTTTAATGGACGTATTAGTAATATGGTTATGCTGGCACTGGCTCACACATCTGTAGGTAATGCATGATTTCCTGCTAAAATCATATTAGCAGACTTGTAAAGGTATATCGAGTGATGTAATAATACAATGTATATATACTACTTTGTACATATATTCAATATTTAACATATTTATATTTCGTTAACGTATTGTGTGGCAGCGGAATCTAATGTCTGCCTTGCTTGCATATTCTATGCGGAATATTTCGATGAACACAGAGATGATGATTGATCACTGCCATTTCACTCAAGTCAACTGAAGTTATACATATATGTAGTATGTAGAATGTAGAACATAAAATATGTGCAAACATGAACGTGTAAAGTTGGTTGGTATTGTGTAGAAACTTATGAGTTGAAGGGATTGATATACAGAAGCAGTTGTGCTGTGGGCCTACTAAACTTTACTCACCTTTTTTCTTCCCCCATTGCCTTTGCATTTGCTAATTTTAGCAAAAGACTATATATATTCTATCATGTAAGTATATATGCACTTGGCTTTTGGTTTTTCATATGATTATTTGTTTTTGGCACGGAGAATAGATGAACCGATGACGGACAGGCACACATCTCAAAAAATCGCAAAGACTTGATTGTAAACGGCAAATATGCATTGTGCTAATAATACCTATATGAACGTATTCAAGTAAATTCAAGCAACTGCAAGAAATATAATGAACAATGTGAATGGTATTATGATAAAGGTTGTTATGCATATATATGAATGTATCTGCCTATAAAAAGAGAGTCAATAACTTTCCAATAATAGCAAAAAGACAATATGTGGATGATGACGGTGATGAGCATGAAGCACGAAGTTGTTTATATTATCCATCCCTAAAAAAGCTTTCAAAGGTGATGAAAGAAGAAAAGAGAATTGCATACGGACGTCACTACACCGTTTGGAAACCACCTTGTCTTAGAGTAAAAGGCAATAATTAAAGATTTCAGCAGACAAAGTCATAATAATAAACTATATCCAGCAAAAACAAACAATTCGGTGGGATGGGTTTTTTGTGCAAGATGGAAGACATAATGCTATCGCTTTTTACTTAATGACCATATTATTATGTTAAACGAATATCAGTAAGAAAAGTCACGTCATGATGACTGTCATCGCTAAAGACTTTCGTATAATGGTCGACTAGACAGGGTCCCGGTGACGACAACGGCACAGTGACATTTCACACCACCGCTGTCTTTTCAT
>JAHZNG010004400.1:0-15983 GCA_027744375.1 Orchesellides sinensis
GTATGTTTGTGCTGCTACACTGACGAAGTCTCCAATCAATCAAAAAACAAATTTATAGTGCATTTTTATGACAAGACCTCTATAATCTCAGTAATAAAATATTGGCAGTTTTATCATATATGCCTACAACAGAATTAGTACAATAAGTCTTTAAGTAGTTAAGATTTAGAAGTTAATGCAAGCATATATCTCAATTTGCTGCGGTAATTTTACTTTTGACGTAAATACTACAATAAAGATGAAATATGTAAAGGATAAGCTTATGATGTGGATTAAGTGCTATGATAAATGCACACTTTTTTGCAATTTAATGTGCATTTCATTCTGAGACTTTATTTTGTTAAGCTAGGCTTACCCTTGTCATACAAAATCTGCATCACAATAAGTTGAACAAGCATTTCGTCACGTCATTTATCGTCAAATAGCTAACAACATGCATATCTACGCAAGACACGTCCGACTGATAAAAACAAACTGTGATAGCGGCATGGTGGCAGCATCAATGTAGTATGCACATTACTAAATAGCTTATCATTTCCGATGAAGCGCAATGTCAACACTTTCATCAGTTGGTTTATAGAACTTTTCATTTTTGTGGCGAGGAGAGTCGCACACATATGGTAAAATAGTAATTGCATTTTATGAATTATGATGATGAGGGAGGTGATGACGATTTTTGTGTGAAGAGGTGTTGTTGTGTTGTGAGTGAGGATGACAAAATGTTACAAACACACATCATTTATGATTTCGGGTCATGCAACATGATGATGATAAGAATAATGGATGTTGATGATGATGTGACGGTATCCAACTGTTAATGGACTTATGTAGGCTTTGAGAAACTGGCAGATTTTTTTCATCAACATGAAGTTCCTTTTATATGCTTGTGTGTTCCCTACCTGACTGCCTGTATACCTATGCATATTTGTTTGAACTGCTTGCTTCTTCGGAATGAATAGGAAAATATGAAGATGATGATGATAAATAGAACTCATGCTCATTAACAAATGTAACACGTTCTCTAATGCCCCACTTTATTTATTTATAGTTACGTGTTGGGTTATGTAGTGAAGACTAGACAAAGGCGGAGGAGCGCTGCATTTCACCACACACAATGTTATAAAGATTCACTCTAAGTTTTCTGCTTGATTATGTATTTTTTGTTGCAATTGAATGAATCTCATCTTATCTAGATCGGAGCAGATGCCAGCGGTTGTTTCTTTCTTTTGATAAAACGCCGTTTTCGTAAAACGACCATTAAGAAATGCGGTTACTAGTTGCATTAGATGGTAGAAGATGAGCATAGGTATTTTTTCACATATAATTTTTATTATGTTGCTACATTTTTGTGATAGAATCACAGGCGAGGTAGTGAGAGATAAAGCTAATTGGATAAAGGTGTATTTAGCTCATGTTATGCTTATAATTAGATTTCTTTTTTGAGAGAGAAACGTGTTGTTATGATGGTTCATCTTTCATGACGTTCGTGTCGTGGCTTGGCACATCATCGGTTGTATAATAAATGATGGTTGGACAGTTGAACGACGCAATGATTCTCAGTGGCCTCGTTCGGTTGATTGGTGGACGCGCGTAGCGGTCTGGTGGCGTATTAAATTCTGCTCACAATCTTCGTTTTGCCTTTTACGAAAAAAAATTATTTGCTAACAAATCTTAAATTGGAAACCTGAAAATATATTAGTTTCTTTTCATTGTCATGATGTCTTGCTCGCATACACCTGTAGACGCGCATTTTGAAAACGCATACGTACAATCTTTGAAAAATGGGGCACGAGGAACAAGAACTTTTTTTTGGCGAACGCCTTTTCAAACGTGGAAAAGAAGTTTGTGCAATATCCTGAGGACTAAAACGTGATGTAATAAGGAATGACTTGCCTGCCTGACTCTGCCTATTACAATTGCAAATTTATAAATATTACATTAGCGTTATTGTTATCATTTGGTTTATCAATCAAAGCCACCATTTACCTGACTGCACAGGCACGGCACAGCTGTATACCAGCTGTTCAGAAATGACCATCATACTGATGAAAAGTTATTTGAAAAATATCTAGATATGATAATAATATGTATGCAATTTAATTCTCATGTTTGTAAATTATTTTTTTCCTTCTCATCATTATCATATCATCCATGCCTTTAAGCGCTGCAAAATTACTTGAGTTAGCGTATTACACCGACACAACCATATTTCAGGGATACGACTTCATAAGCACTGTAGTAAATGTAGAGAGAAAAAAATCCAACAAGTTTTGTGATGGAGAGGATAATGTATTTTCGTGGGAGAAACTAACGGTGCATAACATTTATCTTTGGGTTGGATGATATTACTGAATTTAGTTTCAAGTAAAAAGAAGTTTAAGGTGATATGTGCAGTTTTTTAGGCTAGCTTTTTTATGTATGTCCAACATGTCTGCATAATGTTACGTTATTGCATGTGTGTATTTACAAAGGAATGTGGCTTGATGGAATGCATGCACTAAGTTTTATGAAAAGCCTTGTGGTTTTCAAGATTGATTTGATATAACGTATAATAGCCATATATTACACGGGTTTATTCCGAAAGCACACCCTTGTTCCTTAATTTTGCATTCAGGACTTTGGCATCTTTATTTTTTGTCCTCATCTTGTGGTAAAAACTCGATGAAGCTTGATCAGCAAACAATAAAATTGGGGGAAATTTTTAAAGAGACTATGTACATAGTGCACACACATGTTTTTGTAGAACAGAGTCTAAAAAAATGATTGCTAGTTTTTTATATATCGTCTCGATGTTTAAGTAAGTTGTCAGGATTATCTTGATGACCATGAAGAGTTTTAACCCTTATGCAATTCTTTTACTTTTTTACAGAAAAAAGCTTTGGGGAGTGAGCTTTACGAACAAGTCTTCTACAATTTAGACCTGATTGAAAAGGATTATTTCGGACTGCAGTACACGGATGTCAATCATGTACAGGTGAGTGAATATATACGGTTTTTTCACTTAAAATGTAAATGATGTTATCAAATTCGAGACTACAATTGAAATGCATCTTGCATGAAATTCAAGACTTGCTCAGTCACTGACATTATACACGATGCAACAAATTAGCTCGATTTCATGAACTTCATGAGATTAATTTTTTAAATCTTTCTTTGTAGCACTGGCTTGATGCGACGAAACCTATTAAGAAGCAAGTAAAAAGTAAGTTTGACTTTTTTAATCTCCTTGTATTTTTAAAGTAAACTAATCAATCAGACATTAGGCTAATCAATTTATTGCATACAAGAAAAATCATTGTAGTAATCCCTTCGGAAAATTGACTTCCAAGGATTATTAGTCACAATGGGATTACTGTTAGATGAAATCAAAAAGATTACGCTCCTTTTTATTTTTATTATTGCATTTGTCATTACCATTACAATTATAGGATGATGAAAGGATTATTGCCTTTTTACCCAGTAATAAAAATGAAGTTAGTAGATTGCATTATTGTGGCGGAAGAAACCTGGTGTGGATTTACACAGGTGTGTTTTCTTTTCAATAAGTGAGTTCGTGCATGTTTTCAATGTTGTAGGAGTTCCCAAAAGTGATACAATAATCAGAAAAATCATTTTAAAAAGTAGCACAGTCGACCTCCTCACAGTCTGCATTTTTTATTCCTCCTTTGCCATGCAGATAAAATTTATAATCTCTCCTTGAGGAGATTAATAATTTGTAACGGTGGCATGGTGGCAGTAGTACACTTGGCTGTTTTCAAATGATGCAGCACTGTATTGCAGTAATACAGCTTAAAGTGTTGTGGATTAAAATTTGTGCATATTGTAAGGTTCTTTTCTACTCATCCTTACCTTTACCACCACCACCTGTACTTGATAGAAACAGGCAGACTATGGTTTAGTTGTTGGCATACAAGAACCATGCCGAGTGGAGCACTTGGCTTGGCACTACACGGCCGGACGGAGGAATATGATGTATTATGGTTTTGATTATGGTGAATGATGAAATTGTACATTTGAAAGATTAGATTTATGGATTTTTCTTCGACTTTATGAGAAAGAAGGCTTACATGTAAATTGTTGATGATACTCTGGTATAATTTTTCATAACTTTAATAATTACCTTATGCACTTTGTGTAATGATACTGCATATTATGTCGAAGTAGTAGAAGTAGTATTTAATATTATGACTTTTATACCTGTAATTTACGATAATGCAAACTTGTAAGCTGTTGTAAAAGCGCGCAATCATTACTTTAAGGAACATGCGCATGCATGTAATCTGTAGTAATAAGATCTACAGATTGGAGTAGATTTAACCGGAGCGTAGTTCAACAAGATTGAGAATTGGGTGGCATACCGAAGAAGCCCATTTTGACATGAGTGTGTATAACCTCAATCAACTGTGTTCTATATATTAAAAATTAAAATTTGCTAGAAACAAATGAGAAATGAGATTTTTTAATAAAAGTAAATTAGATATCCATGTCATGTCAAAGTAAGTCGGTGAGGAAGGACATTGCGAATTATGTTGCAGCAGGCACAACAACACCAACAGGAAAATTGAAATGAGCAATTACAAGTTTCTTTACTTCATATTTTGAAAAATGTGCTACAACAATAAAATGTGCAGTTTACATGCACTAAATGACATTGCATTGGCTTCTGCTTTGGAGCTTGCTGCAACATACCTGGCTCCCTTTGTGCAACTCGTGTTATCATTATGATGAATTAAGTTGATGCATGTATATAATTAATTCTAATTAGGAAAGAGAATTAAACTATCTAAAAGTTGGCCATTGAAGAAATACAGCAGCAAACGCTAATAAGGTAGTGCCAGGAGGAGGAAGAGCTCAGGTTCTCTGTTTTCGAAACAAAAAGATATTTCTTATACTTTTATCGTATTGTCTAGCCGAATGTTTTTGCCTGTTTGCCTTGTAATTGAAGAAGTATTAGGAAAGTGATAAAAATTTAAAGTATTTAACAGGTCCTGGGAAAATCGCTCAAGAGTGGTAATTAAGAAATTCTCATTCCAACTAATAAGACTCAAGTTTTGGTTTGGATGGAGTGCGAAGCTCTTGTAGTTCGTATGCCATTAAGCTGCACTTTACTGTGGGTAGTTAGTGGTTGTCGGTTGTTCACTTGTTTGCTATTTATAAGGTCATCAGCATCATCAAGTCTGCCTTACTTTTTGCATGTAGATGTAAACATTCATACACGTTTGCATATTTTCTGTATTTACGAAAGTAGATGATGGTATGTACCGGAAACTGAATTGAAATAATGAGTAATGCACGTTTCTGCACTCCGCACTCTCAGATTTTTGTGTTTAAAAGGAAGTAATACTCTTTTTCATGTACACTCGACTTCTCTTTTGTTTCTTTGTTGATATGTACAATGCAAACTGCATTACAGACATAAAAGTTTCTGCGAAACGCATTTTAATGTATCCGCTCATTAATGCACTTGGTTCAAAAACCCTTCAGGTTTTCTCGAAACACTTGAGAAACATTTTGCGATTTCTCTGATTTTTTAAAGGAACGAAACACCAATAAAATCCTGTTTCTGTTTCCTGAAATTATAGTAGGGGCTTTTAAAGGATTTAAGGAGGTTAAACAATACATTATGAATGTAGTACACTTCTCCATACGCAGTTGTATACCAAAATAGGTTGTTACCACACTCGTTTAGCATCACGTTTGATGGGGTGTTGTTCATGCAAGATTGTAAATCATGAAATAAAGATCATAATTGTCATATTACTTGAAGCATCTCCTTAAAACAAAACTGCAAATCTAGCTCTTGATCTTCTATTTGGCACAAAATGGTGGTCCTTGTCATTTTTCCAAGAATGATCTTAAGTAAAGAGCGCATTTTACAAGCCCATTATCATTATCTTCCACCTAAAAAAGCCATATAGCCTTTGCTTTAGTAATTTTCTCGTTTAGTGTTATACAAACCAGTCAATCAGCCAAAAGCTAGCTTTACTTGCAAACAATGTGTAGAGCGTGAAGAGGTAGAACAACACCTTCATTCAACTTAATCTCAATCCCATCAGAACACACATTCTGTCGTAATAACTTGCATTGGCTAATTAAACATTTACAAAGTTAAATGACTAGTTTATTAGGCACAAGCAGAAAAGTACATAAAAGAATCAAAGAGGTAGGAGGAAGATGTAAGACACGGGGGATTTATTAAAAGGCGAGAGAAAAAGGGCAACCTTTTATAACCGGTACGTACTATGTATTTAAGCCTGTATTTGTTTGTATTCGAGCGTGTTGTACTACATTAACACGTTGGAGGTTAAGAAACTTGGCAGGAGTGAGCATACATAAATGCCTATGTAATACTATATTAAATCCTCGCAAATGCTAAAACTCATCAGCTCTTAAACTATAAAGTTGGCAATTGCAAGAAAAAATGCATCTTCGAGTTACCAGAAGAGTATAATGTGTATCATCATTTATCATCATAATCCACATGTAAACTCCTTACGCCTCACTCCATAAGGAGAAGCTCACTATACCGCCGCCGCCACCATCACCACACATCAACAATAAACCTAAAGGACAATGACCAATCATGCATTCTCGTGTATGTACCATGGATCTATAGCAATTACATTTAAAATCTTCGTTGTGGTGGGCAAAAATTACACTTTGATACGATACAACTCTGTTGTGTTCCACTCCACCCGACACTTCAGATTTACTTCTTGTTTACTTGCGAATTGAAATGTTCGTTGGAATACTTATTAATGCAACAATAATATTAGCTGCCAAGGAACATAGTACTGGCCAAAAAAGTAGCACTTTTTTAGGCAGTTAATAAGCCAGGGCTAAGCTCTTTTACTTAGGAACACGCTAAGTTTTCTATACATGTCAGAGGTAAAACGTGGATACTGCTGAACGTCAAGACGTAAGAGAAATGCAGATGCATAAAGACTTTGTTGTTCATTCACGTGAGTGCTACATCAAGTCAGCATTTTTTTCTCTACTCGACTGATATTTCATCTTATGAGCGCCGCTCATGTTACTTGAACTTGAGCGTCATGCTGTTGTTGCCTAAAACATTGTCTTTGGTTTTAGCTGCGCTGATCATGATCATGATGATGATAATGAAAAAAAGTTTTGGTATATTTGCTGAGCGCTGCTCCGCAAACCACACACCTTCAAGTCTCTCGCTTCAAAACAGAGGCTTGTATTTTTTTGGTGCGATAGATAGGTACATGAACTGATGATGCAGTTACTCTTTAGCAGATCGAGCTTAGCTGGTAGCTTATTTATATGATTTGCCTTTCAAAGGAAAAATCATTCTTTATTGGTTGGATTGTATTGTAGCTAGGCTTATGTTAGGTTTTATGATACACCAACAACCCAACATTAGGGTTTTAAACTTTTGTAAAAGTCAACACGAACAATAGCCCCTTTATTGGAGATGCATTGCATTCCGTTTAATTAGGAGTACATTCAAAAGACATACCATATTAAAGATCTTATACCGGCCTACTGCATTACTCCTCTTCTTTTGGTATTATTCTCTTTGCTTCATAGAGCAAGTCCGTCAATATGGTGATGTCATTTGTGCTCATCCATGTTACTTGTCTATTTTGAATGCATGAGTATATTATTTAAAGACTTCGTATGATCAAAGTGACAAAAAAGTTGGGGGAAGATGATGATGACTATGATCCTGATTATGGTACCACAACCACTTGTTAATTTTTTGCCGACTATTTAAGTGATCCAACGCTCCTATTTTGAGCGTAATCCATTGCCATTTATGTCCAGTTACTTTTCATACATTACCTGAATGTATTTATGGACATGCTTCAGGCTTTTATATAATCATATTCCATTTATAAATGATGATGATCTTAGACATGAATAAGTATTCTATTTGTAATGAATGCCCCATAGCAGATTTTGTTTGATGGATGACTATATATTAATTGCCTACTTACATTGCAAAACTTGCGTTGCTGATCTTGTCATTTAATTCATTTAAATTACTAGCCGTTGATGACTATGCAACGCAATGTAATAACAGTGCTGAGTCAAGTAAACACACAAAGATTGTCTGATCTGAAGACGCTCACTCAGCATTTTGCTAAATGCAAGATCCACCAACAAGTTTCAGTACTTTTATAGGTATGCATAAACTGTCTGATTAAAATGTTTTGGTATAGTCAGTCAGTAAATGCGAACGACTAATGATTTTCATTGCAAATGCTGTAATATTTTGTACACCATTTTTCCCATGTGTTTTCATAAAGTAGTAATGATATGGTGTGTAATAAGTAATTTTTACCTCTGCTTTGCATTTTATTTTACCTCTTTGGCAATATATGATTATCATTTGATAGTAGAGATCATTCAATTTTGAAAGACGTAATGCATTGTTCAGGAAACAGAATGGGTTACATAAGCTAACGTATGACGGGGATACACTGATCTATATAGGCACGCATATTTTGTTCTTTGCAAAGGACATAAATCACAAAGAGACTCCAGGGGGTTTCCATTGTGTCTTAAAATGAAGTGTACAAGAGTTAGCTAAATAAAGCAGCCCACGCGGCAGTTAGAGTAAATTGAGAAAATCTTTAGTGTCATTTAGTCACTTTATTTAGGGATCATGATTTGGATAAAAAGGAGCGATATCTACGCACAAGCAATGAAAAATGCCATTTTTACATTTTATTATGTTGCCTCCTTGCATAATCTAACTTCATTATATTTTTCCATTTTTAGTTGGACCCCCCTACACTTTGCGTCTGAAAGTGAAATTTTATACATCAGAGCCTCAGCATCTGAGGGAGGAGTTAACTAGGTAAGAATAAAACATATTTTGTGTTCGACTGACAGCAGCAATTTGAATAAATAAGGGTTAGAGCTGAATAAAAACCTTCTAATACATTTCACACTATGATATTTTTAGGTATCAGTTCTTCCTACAAGTTAAGCAGGATATACTGACGGGAAAACTTGTCATTCCTCAGCAGACTGCAATTGAGCTGGGAGCCTTGGCTTTACAATGTATGTTATGGTTATGAAAACCCCATTTTTATACTAAAGTATTAAGAATATCCTATTTTGCTTTGTGTTTTGCATCACTGTTTTATGTTTTTTATAATGTATGCTAAATGATAAATTTTTTAGCTGAGGTTGGAGATTATGAAGCAGAAATTCATACGCCGTCTTTCGTCTCTGAATTTCGATTCACTCCGGATCAAACGGAGGAAATGGAAATTCTTATACTAGATGAGTTTAAAAGACAAAGGTATAGAATAAATAATACAAATAACGCCATGCATGACATAATGATTCAATTAAAGTTCAAGGATGCATCCTGAAGAGTGTAATTGGGTTTTAATAGGGGACAGACTCCAGCACAAGCAGAGATGAACTACCTGAACAAAGCTAAAGTGCTGGAAATGTATGGCGTTGATATGCATACTGTTTTGGTAAGCCTGATATAAGCAACTATCATTTACTTAATTTTGAATGTCGGATTATATAATTGTACGGCTTCTTTAATCAATCATGCTCGACCTTGTAAATTAAATGTATTTTGTTATTCCCATTGTCATTTTGACAAAAATTAATGCAATAAAATCATAGTGAAACCTAATCTGTACAACTTGCACTTGTCAGGTTGCATAATGAGAAAGCAGCGAAACATTTGTGGAAATGTGCAGTGGAGCACCATGCATTCTTCCGTTTGAAGGGGCCTGTGAAGGGACCTAATGCGAGACAAAACTTCTTCAGAATGGGATCACGTTTCAGATATAGGTAAAAAATTGTATTGCAAAAATTGGAAATGACTTTCAGTCGTCAATATATTAGTAAATTATAAATATTGGTGTGACCTTTGTTTCAGTGGAAGGACGGAAATTCAGACGCTAGCCCAAAATCGAGCAAGAAGAACGGTCCAGTTTGAACGCCGACCTAGCCAGCGTTACGCCAGAAGACAGTCTCATATTCTTCGAGAAAGACAACGACCTATATTGGGTCAGTCACAGAAGGAGAGTGAGACAAAGCCTGCAGAGAGTAATCCTGAGACAGTGGTCCCATCACAGCCCACTGTTTCTGAACCGGAAACAGTATTTAACAAAGAACCTAGGGTGTTACATCCAAGAAGTGGTGCTTCCTCTCCGAACAACGCAGGCACTACGCCAGGATCGCCACCTGTAACACCAACATCTCGCTCCACCCCTAGTCCTTCTTCAGCATCTCCTCCTAACGACGAGTCCTCAACGCCACCACCACCAGAAGATGATCCATTAGACAATCTCATCAAGAGCATTGCGAAAGAGACTGGTGGTTTTATGGCCACAGAGACTGTGGTGGATGCGGATATCAATGTCATTCCAAATAATCAAACCAAGTACTTCTCCCTGCCAAAACCACTTCCACCAGATAAGGTCAAATGCAATATTTGGAAAGCGCAACAGTTAGAGGATGACTTGAAGAAACCTGGCGCTAGTGAAACCAATGGCACTTCACATACTGTCCTGAATGGGTATGCAAATGTTATGACTTACCACAAACCAATGGCAGACGTGTTAAACATTGCATGACGCAACTTTCCTTACGAATGCAATTTTACTTTTTTCAGGGACAACTATCTAACAGTCAAAAAGCGTGAAAATTCTTTGCAGAATGGCCGTGAAAACGGGAATACTGAAGCTGCAACTTTCATATCTGTGGTAAGTTATAAGCTTCTTAAAAGAAATGGGACAATGTGGGGTTTGAAATGTATTTTACAGTTATACAATCACAAATGAAGATATGAATTTATTTGGCTGGAATGTGCACACAAAATCTGCACTTAAAGTTTAATGGTCCATTTAACGTCTTGGTAAACCTCAATTGAATTTACGAAAATCAGACAATTCAAAAGTTTTATTGTCCCATCGTCGAATAACTTTAAATTTCCTTCAATATGTCTCCTTAATCATGTTTGTTTTAAAATACTTTGTCCATATCGTATTGGTCCTACGTGACGGTAACTTCCATATTATCCTTCCCTTGATTTTGATTGTGTTTAATTTTATCCGCAGTAAGCTTGCTATGTATTAATATTAATGTAACATAAAATATGGCAATAATGGTTTGCCTGCAGGAATCCCTATGTATTCATTATTTATTTGTGCCACTTCGTAGATGATCCTTTCTCACAATTAATATGTACATACACTACTATATTATACCCTCCTAAAAGAAAAATACATAAATACCTAGTAATTAATTAGTTAAGTAGTTTGGCTGAGTAAAAAAGAACTTGGTTTTATTATTTATATACAACAGGGGGGAGATAAACTGACCCTGCCTTATAATGGCCCCTTGACCTCTGCTCAAACAGTACAGGCATCCTCAACAACTCCCACAAATGTTGAGACAGATATTGACAATATTTTAAGAGACGAAGACAATGAGTCTGCTCCATTACTTCCTCCGGGCTCTCCACCCGTGACAGTAACTCATTTTACAGCGAAGGGAAAAATTGAGAAAATTAAATTGACTTCTGAGAGCTCTAGCGTTTCCCCTAAAGTAATGTCAGTCACAAAAGACGCCCAAACGAAAAATACTGAAACTGAATCTGAATCTGACGAAAAAGAAATTCTACTTGTTGAAGGGCCAGCAGCAGAATTAAATAATACTAGTACAAACAATCCGTTCACAAACCCGTTTTTAAACTCAAATAACAATACAACCACAACCGCAATAACGACAACTTCCTCTTCTACAAAATCAGACAATAATAATCCTTTTGACCAATTTGATGCAATTACTGCTGCTCTTTTGACTTCGACAAACCCATTTCATAATCCTTTCCTTATGCCAGCTACTAATGAGTTAGAGGTCGACGGGAGTCAAGGGGCACAAGTTAAAGAGGAAGTGGATAATCCAGGCTGTACAAAAGAATCACTTGATAGAGTAAGTTTGTACGGGATCCTATATGCCACCTGAGTAGTAGTATTCTTGCTGTCTTCTTAGAAAAAATCTGTCTTCCTCGGTATATCTTTTGCTATAACTGTTGTGTGCCATTAATCCACTATTTGTGACAACGTATTAATTTGTCATAAATTTCCTTCTGTGTATTTATAACGTTGACTTTTTCAATATCCTTTCCTGCCAACTAAAACCTAAATAATCTTCGCTTCCTATCCATCCTTAAAATCTAAAACGATAAAAAATGGTATTTACTGGGACCATTGTTTCTCCGACTTATCTAAAATATCGAAGAATCACGCATGTATATAGGCTTTGTGAACACTTGTCGATGGAATATCATCGTGTTTAATATTTTCTGACACAATTTTCTTTTTTTTTCTTCATTGCTCCTAAAATATAATGGTATCTGAAATGTTATTTTAAAATCATGGTTTTGGTATGCAATCTTTCTATGAATTAAGCATGGCTTGATTTTAAAATCACACACAGCATGGGCATTTTTGGTCACTTTTGTATTTGTATATATTTGCATGAAAATCTTTTAATCTTGTGAATCATTTGAATAATGTGCTGTTATGTAGCCTTATTCCAAATTGTAACATGGTGTGGGTGTTTACTTTCCTTTCGCAGGAAATCAATGGAATATCCGCAAAGCCTGTCACACCGAAAATTGCTCCCAAGCCAAAGCCAAGGGTTTCTTCGCTCCTCCAGAATAATGCAAATAATCAGGCAGCAAACAACAATGGGCAATGGACAAACGGTGAAGTACATAATGAGAAACCTGTCATCACGAGAAGAACTGTCATTACCACACAGATTTAAAATAAAGGGACAGAAATGTAATATGTTATACATCCACTTCATTGTTCATATATATGTAGATATAATTCGTTAAGTCGTAATTAAAATTTTCATATCATGTACTTGTAAAAACAATGGTTGATTGTTGACTGTTCTCTGCTACTACCACAAGTACTATAATAGCTTGTTTTCTTCAGTGTTGTTTTGAATGAGAGTTTCGTTAATGGCATCGCTATCGTTTTAAGTTACCCTTAGTTGAACAATTTCTGTATGTCATGTTAAATATAGTGCCATTTTGATTGTAAGTATTCATGTTAAATTGGTTCTGATTCCGACACTTAGTTTTGTATTATCTCAATCACAGCGAAGTAAACGTACGTAATACTGCGTGCATAGAGGTGTTATTTATGGCATCTAAACATTATTGCCATTATATAATTTTAAACTGATTTTAACGGAACGGAGTGTTTGTTTTTATAAGACGAGTTTGATAGGCGATACCTCACCACACAATGGAGAGTTTCTGTAAGTGTCTATTTGTTTATTATTTCAGTCATTTGTTAATAATTCAGATATTATTGTGACTAGGAACTGATGAGTGCAACATTCCTTTGGACCTTGTTATATACAACGAATTTTCATTTTAACTTAGTCATTTCTAATTATAGACCATTTTACTGTGTAGTGTTCTCTGCATTTATAGTAAATTATAATATCAACAAATTTCATAGTTTTTTATTTACTTTACTGCTTTAATTTTAATTGGTTTTGATATATGTGTGCGTATGCCATATGTTTACACGTAGTCGTAAGCAAATTTTATCAAGACATCATTTCATGTGCATTTCCTTGTTAAATATTTTGAAAATGATTACGTTTTATGACTATGTGACACAATGATCTTTCTGCACTGTTTTGATTTGTCTGATTGCAATGTAGGTAAATATTCAGTATGCATATAGTCTTGCTTTTAATTCTAGTTTTGTCTGTGTTACTAACGCATGAGATTTACATAAAAATATGTAAGCAAACGGAAGGGAATGAAGAGACTAGACATTATGTTTGAAATTATTACCATACAAATAAAAGTATCTTCTTAGACGATAAACCAACTACAGTGTATTTAAATCTACTATACTATACACGGTAACATGAAGTTATATAAGAAATCAAGCGAGGCCTTTGTTGAATTTTAAAAATTCAGAGCCATATTGTTAACCTACAAATTGAAATATTTCCGTCCTAAACAGAAAACTTTGTAAGGCTAAAGGCTAACCAAGGTTAGCATTAAATTTACCGTCCATATCACGTCTTCATCGTAACATTCATGCGTATCTAGTTCTGAATACCTACCATCTAATTGTGTGTCTATGTAAAATGAACCGGAAAAGTTGTAAATGAACGGGAAAGAAAAGTAATAAATGCTTTGTAACTCAAGACATTCAATTGTTGCAAATATGTTATTGAATTCATTAAAGCTTGCATAAAAGCATCGAAACCAATAGGCTATTGAGAATGAAACCTATTCAAATCTATGCATTTCTACATGGTCTCAGTTTTAGAACGTTTGTTTATTGATTACGCAAATTTTGAAACGCTACGTGATAAAATCGGATGTAGAAAGCACTTTGCTTTATTTGCACTTTAGATAAAGATCTTTTGTTGAATTCAAATCCATCTCAACATATAAATAAATAACTTCATTTCACGGCATTACCGTTATTAATATTCATTCAACAGAGGAGCTGTAGTTTTCCAAGAATAAGGAAGCTACACTCGACAATTATTGGGTGTCAGATTCCTTTTCTCACCATTTCTTGTCGAGTTGTATGCGTTTATTGTGTCTTGCATCTAAATTCTGAATGCGAATAGGGGGAATTGTGAAGCAGCATCGACATGGAGGATTATGTATTGCTGGTAAGTATATTGATACTTGAGGATGAAGCTGTTATTCAATTCTAAGGTGGGTTTATTTTATTTCCATGTAAAGACATAAAGACATGTATACCACCATATACAAAGTTGAACAATACCTTTTCTTCTGATGATAGCTACAGCTCCTCTTGTTTTTGTCTCTGAGATAGCAACGTCGTATGCTTTTCGCTATACATTTGTATTCCACTGGGTCGCTGGAAGCGTCCAAACACAGACTGAACTGAAGAAGCCACGATGATGATACGATTCCTGCTTGTTGTGTTAGTGTTAGCCACACGGCGAAAGGATCCGAGACTGGATGGAAAGTAGGGATAGGCTTGTGAGCTGAGAGAGGGAAGTCGATGCCCGACCCAGACAGTGTGTGTAAATGCGTGTTGTGGAGGAACTTCTTTCTCTATGTTGTAGTCATGATGAGAAACGACAAAGTTCAAAGCCCTCGCTTCTAACCACTTCTTGAAGCTTGCATTGCCTACATGTGCAGCTCGTATAGCTTTCTCGGAGTTAGTTCAGAAAGGAAAAGCATTGGACTCTCACTCGATGCTACTTGAAAAAGGATGCCTACTAAAGTATCGAGGCGAGACTTGAGACATTCATATTCTGTGTGCTGGCTGACTCACTCACACAGTTTAGCTTACAGTTTTTCCCTTTCTTGCTGCTACGAAGCTGGAATTGATTTCCCGGGTTTCCTCATCCTCCGACAGTCAGATTCATAATATTCCAGCATTAGTTTGTCTAGAGGTTTTGTAACAACGTGTTGCTACTGCAGCTGCTCTGTGCTCAGTTTTAGGGAGTTATATTATACTACACAGATCTTTTCTACTGTTTTTAAAGCCAACTTTATACTACTTTCACCCATTATATCTTTGGATTATTGCCGACAACATTACTTTCACTTCTTTACTGCAAAGTACTTGCATAAACGATTGTGATTTCAAAAGTTGGCTGACAACAAATTTCTTAAACTTTCCAATTACCACAAATTACTTCAATTTAAAATACAACCAATTTAGAAGTTATGAAATAGACTCTCATCAATCGTAAGTAGCCTTGAAGCATGTGTGTTTGGTATTGAATAACAGAATAATACGTTATCAGAAAGATCGTATTCCATAGTGAAAGGCCGAGTGAGTGAAGAAATTACGGAAGCAGAGTAACTGGAAGATTGTTGGTCTGGTCGGGATACATATAGATTTCATCTTGAAAAGGAAAACACATATATACATAGCACACATGCTTGTTTTCTTCTATATGCCATCCTGCTGTGGTTGCTCCTGGATGCTCTACCGGTG
>JAHZNG010004401.1:0-15917 GCA_027744375.1 Orchesellides sinensis
CGCAGTTTTGATATGCTATGTAATTTATAAGAAACAAAAAAACCGTTTCAATATTAGTTTTGCTGACAACAGAAATTTAATTTTGTTAAAAGTTTAAAAGACAATAAACATAAAAATGTACCGGCTGGGTCATTAGCTTTTGTTCCTGCGATGACAGGCTTGCCCGCATCACTCCAGAATCCCCATGTGATAAGGAAAGGCCCACACACGCCTGCATCGCTACATCCTATCACAAATTGATAGAACAAGCAATATAAGGGCTTCTGACTTTTATGTACACGTATTATAACTAAAAAGTGACAAAGCAGATTCAAAAGCATTTTTTAAACAAAACAATTAAAATTACCTTGATCCTTGTTACATCCAGTACTGGCCTGACAAATACAACCTAAGCATTCGTCCGTGATTGTTGCCGACTCTGTGACCCACACATTGGCGAATATTAAGCCAGCAACAATACTGATAACAAAACTGAGTTGTAGTCGAAATGATTTCATTGTGGTGGGTTTAATTTAATTTCAATTATATTAAAAATTTCTAACTGCTGCAAAGTTTTAACTTCAAAGGAACTGCGCAAGCATTTAATCTTAAAACAATAATGTACATGCTAATAAGTATTGCGAATTGCAACAATCAGATGAACATCGTTATTACAAACTCAGGTACCCGACGATTTGGACTGATCCTTATTTAATGTATACTGTATACTACATATTTTACTCATTGCATTGTTCCAATATTGTTAGCATGCATCTCTATCTTTATATTTGTGATAAAATAGCAAAACGTCACTGCGTGTATAATTAGCATGTAGAATCTTTTGTAATTATGCGTAATGAGTATGTAATGATGTCATCAAATGGTTCTTCATGTCCTTCTTTGCGAGACGAATCCATGTATATTTTGCTTGTAAAAGAAGACATAAAACTCCAAACCAAGAAGATGCTTCGTCATCCTGGTGCATCTTTAATGAATCTATTCCTGAGGACTATGGACATTTTTCCATATAAATTGACCTTGATTATTGTACTGCGCTCTGTCCGTACCTGTGAGGGCTTTTCATTTTACAATGAGGATTTAATATCCTACAACATCAATATTATGTTTAACAAACTAAGCACCTAAGTGGGGACGATCTACAAAAAATACATAATATTGGTGGATTCGACGTGGGACCATACCTGCACACGATGATTGCGGATCCGCTAAAATATTTGTAATACTCATTCAACACAAAAAAATCTGCCTACACCTAATACCTGTCACCTGTGTGTATTACTTTGTATGGCTTAATACACAATAATATATTGCTTCACAAACAATTTATAAATGAAAAAGTACCTTTTACGCAGGTATTTTTAAAGCTGTGGTTTGTGATGGTGTGGATTTTGGAAACGAAGACGGAATATTTCTACTAATCTATTGGTATTTTCCATTGGTCATGAACTACACATTTTATTATAATGCTTTCATGACTCTTCATCACGTTTTCAATATACAATTGTGTATTTGTCCACTCATTCCTATCAAGTCATTTCCTAATTTGAATGCTCATTAAATTAGGACGCTATCTTATTGTGCTTAGAGTATTTACACAACATTCTAATGTAGGCACTTAAATGCATGTATGTATGTCATAAAGTCATATTTTCATTATTATGCTCACAACTAGTTTCGGGTAAACGACCTTCGCTGTTAAGAAGAATTGGATATTCGGAGCAGCCTTGTTGGAAACGTCGGCGGCTCATGTTTGACATGAACCCTGTAGTCAAAAGAAAGGTAGTAAATTTATGGACGAGATCTTGGAATATTATGATGAATGCATTTGCGTTTTCACGTTTTGCAACAAATCATAAACACACAATTTGCATTTTTATTTTTATTTCTTGACGAGTAATAAAATCTGCGTACCCCGTCGAGAGATAATTCCTTAGGATTAAGTCGTTAGATAATGTCAAAATATGGGATGATTTAGGTGGAAATGACATTCCAGCTACAGGTTTGTGTTGTGTTGTCTTTTCTAAGACAATATTAAGTCGTGTTGGACAGGAAAACATCAAAAAGCTTATATCTCTCCAGAAATCCGCATTGCATAATTTATTTTAAAATTGAACGAGCTTTTTAACATCAAACCCGCTTTTAAGTTCCAAGAATGACATTTAATTTCTGTTGATCTTGAAATGCCAAAAGATGTTTCATAATTTGCGTTGTACTTAGAGTACATTTTTCCTTTTACAGAATTCACACGAAATGAAGCAATCTTTGTCAAGAATACTGATGTAAGAGATGTAGGTGAATGTTGCATATTATTTTTGTGTTTGTTTGTAACTTTAAACCTTCCAATTACCCCATCCTTAATTTGGTAACTGAACTGCCTTGTACATTAGCATTGAAGGTCAAAAAAATCAACCAACACTATCAACTCGTAGAACACTATAGAACAAAATGTTTTATTACGAATCTAAACAAAAGTAAATAAAGTTGAAGGGTTCAATATTAAATGTATCAATGTCTGACTCTGTGTGTGATACACTCATATTTTTCTAATTATTACTTTATTATGTGTATATCATATAGGGATCATGCATCCATCATACAAGAAAGGGTTAGAAAACTAAACTTGGATATGTATTAAATACTATTGCGACTGATATAGTGCGAATATGAAATAGAAATTTTACGAAATCGCCAGATAAAAACCTACAGAAAAAGAAAGTGAAACATGAGAATAATGTGATTATTACCCTTGTTTTCTACTTGTATACTTTATTTGTCTTTGAGCCTTAATCGTCTTCCTGTGTTTCACCTACATTTAACTATTTGAGTTGCATATAAATAACCCCCCTTTACTCTATAAGTGACAGCTCCGTTCCCACGCTAGTTTGAATTGATATCAATGCAATAGATTGGATTATCATAGTTTCTTAATTCTTGTAATGACAATCACGATCTCATGACCAATGTAAAATGTAAATGCAGCCAAGTGCGTACCTATGCTCTCGTGCTTTTCTTATGTCTGTTTAAATATAAACGAAGATTTTATTATTTTGCAATTAAAATCTTCTTTCAATATAAATAAAAATGTTTTTGATTAATGACCAATAGGGATCCTACAAGATTATAAAACTGCATAGTGTAAAATAAATGCTACATTAAGTCGCGACAGTATGTAAAAGTAATGGAGGTACTTGTACATTGTAACTTTGTAGCGCTCAAACTTATTCTTTATGTTATAGATCGTAGATCATAATATATGTAGCCGAGTGTTATGGCAAAAGTTAAGATCTTATCCAGCTAACGTACAAAGGTGTGAACTGCACGGGTGAATTATCAAACCGTAAATAATGCATGCGTGGGAGTGGGAGGTTGCAGGAGTTTAATCGTTAATCCAAGAATCCACATTACATCAGATCAAGATACATATTAAGAACAAGATGTAAGAGAATCAACGTAAAAGATACAATATGCATATGAATATATATACATATGCATCGATACATGTCAAAATTACACAGAAACTACCTTCGTACACCCAAACGCTTCTAAGGATGATATGACTGGATCTCATGCATTTTTTGTCGTATAAGAGAACATGTTTGATTAGAATGATAAGGTTTTCTTACAACAGGATCCACAGGCTGACGTCGGAGTTGAAATGGAATTGAATAAAAATCATGTCATTCTTGGCTGATTACTGTTTAAAAGGTTGCAGCTTCTTGCGCACTTGAAAGTATATATATTGTAGCATAATGTGCATTTACAATCACTCAAATCTACTTTAATAGAGTATACAAATACTACAATCAAAGCCAAGCATTCGTATTCTACACACTGAAAGTATATTTTAAGAATAAAAGCAACCCCAGGAGGAATAAAAAAACCTGCAACAGTTCCTTTAAAATTCAGTCATAATAATAATACACATATAGCCGGATCTACCTTAACAATAATAATGATAGTTTTCGCTGATTGAGGAGTCTTCAGACAATATCGTATATTTGTTGCTTTGCTTGCCTGTGAGAAATTACAAGAGGCGACAACTTGAAATGCTTTCAAGATAAATCTGTATTCGCCCATTCATCAGGATAGCTGACAGCAAAATTATGCCCTGTATGAGTTTCTATTTTTTATACTTAAAATGTGAGCTCTAGGAAAATGACAAGTCTCAGGAAAAAAAAGTTAGGCTGATTTAGTAAAAAAATCAGATAAAATTGTATGTATATATTTAGCAGACTTTTGGTGGTGAGAATTTACAATAAACCCCTCAAACAATAAAAACTTCTTTTTTTTTACATATATCCATTCATTCTGACATTTATATTACAACCCATTTACAAAACACACCACTTGCACATATAAATTAGTCATAATTTAATACGAAAAAGTTAGTTACTTTACAAGATTTTGTTATCCAAAAATATGTAATAATAAGTCGTAACCTTATTGCAATGTTTAGGAAAATAGTAATCGTTTAACTACAACTAATTCCCGTGGGATATTATTTATGGCAATCGAAACAAAAAAATACCTTTTTCTACTTATTATAGCTCCTCTCTTTTTTGGGATAACTTGTTTCTCTTCTCTATCGCTTAATACTAGCTTGCAGGCTCTTTAATTAAGAATACATTTTTTATCATTCACTTTGAATGTGACATGGGTCATGAACAACTAATACTTGTCATGAAAGTTATATAAAACATTCTTGATATGTTACATATATGTATGTAAAGCTGGCTTTGATGTATGTTTTACAAATGGTCATAAAAATTTGCATATAAAATTACTAGGAAATCATGTTGATCCATGATGACAGGGTTGGCTTTTGCTTACTATCATAAAGTAATTTGGGTGTACTTGGCCTGAGTTATCTCATCCCCATTTTACACCATTACTTTCTTACTTTCGTTTGGAAATGTCTTCTCAGGCTGATGACAGCTGAAGGACCTTGTCATAACAGCTTCTAAACCGTTTGAAAAAGGGCGTTGTGGGAACTCTGGGATTCACGCAATCTGTGGGTCCCATCAAATGAATTCGGCCCATACTGGTAGATACACGGAAAATATTTCTTTTGATTAACTTATCTTAAAGATTCGTTTTATGGTTTTAAAGCTCTCATTCACAGAATTTAATTTTAAGCACATAAGATATAGACAGAAATTTTTGCTGAATGAAGACAACCTGTCGGAAGCAGTAATTTTATAATAGAATGCAATGTAGACTTATGTAAATATGAAAATTGGTACTTACTCATCGCAATCAATCACTCCATCACGGTTACAGTCCTACATCATAATTTAAAACAAAAGTAGTTGTTAAATCCTATTTTTAGACATGTTGTTAAAGGAGTTTTTAAGCAAAAAAATAAGCATGTCGTAAAAACTGGGTTGAGCTTTGCTCGAAAGCACATAGAGTGGAGCAACAGGTTACCGTCACTATATCAGATAGAAGAAATCTTAAAAATGCATTTGTACTTTAAGGTCAACATGTTCATTACCCCAATCAACATTCAATAGTCAGGCATGCATTTTTTGCGTACTGTATCAATCAGGGATAAGGCTATATAAGTTAACTTTATATCACTTATTGTCGGTTTAGCTTGCATCGTTATTTTTGTATAAACTTTTCAACCCAAATAAGCAAGTTCAGACACAGAGAGCTGCCAGCTGCGGCTATTTCGCTCCACTGTAATTAAAACGGAAATGGCAAACACTGGAAATTATGACGCAATTTGCTTCATAGTAGCATTAAAAAAGGTGTAGTTAACCATGCATAGAAATGTATGAAAAAAGCAAGTTTCAAGCATATAAAGTTTGGTGAGACTGCAGATAAAAGAGGTTAAACATAGGCAAAAGCTACTTTTTTGGGATTGTATAAGCGTAAAAAATATATAAATGGCAAAAAGTATCACTCAAATGTTTCCTTACCGTCTGGAACCTCTGCATGTACGTCCTGACAGTCTACAAACATAATTCAGCAAAAAACAATGAAAACACCATTTATTTTATTGGTGTCGCGTGACAAACAATGCTTGAGATGCAAGATATTTTACAAGATTCTAAACATGCAAGTGTCATAAAAAGAAATGGAATATTGGAATGCATTTCATTAGATTCCTTACCTGAGCAGAACAAATTGGATCATTAGCACAGTCTTCAAAGGCTATAAAATTAAAAAACAATGACAGTAAAAGTGAGTGTTCTGTTGGAACATAGTTATGGCAAAAGCATGAACAACCTTGTTAGATTTTTAACGAAGGTAAAATTAACAATTCAGGAAGATCGTTTTAGTGCAAGTATTTGCAGTAATAACGAAATAACGATACATTTTATGACTGATCAATAATAGGTTTAGAAAAGGGAAGTCTAAGAATAGTTGCATAATAACATATAACTAACCTCCTCCGCGTTCGGCTCTGTCACCAATCAGCGTGAGTTGTCCAGCATCTTGCCAATATGGCCTGGAAATAAGGAAAGGGCCGCAATATTTGCCGTTCGAAATGCACCTTGTTGTAAGATTACAGTTTGTAGAAGCTTGACAAATGCATGCCAAACAAGCTTCCGTCATAGGATTAATCGTTTTTCTTCGCCCACCTGTAAATTAATGTTGTTTGAAAATTTGTGACCACAAGCATGTTACACGATTGTCTCTAAATCCTCAATGCATACATACAGATAGAGATGCATGTAATTTGGTTTGTTTAGAAATGGTCAACTGATGTAATTTATTATGCCATGTTCTTACTGCAGTTTATTTGCAATCATATAAGCTTTAGATGTTTGAAAATTTGAGAAAGGTGACATTTGCGTTGCAAAACAAACTGTAACGAGACTGCATATAGGGTAGTATGCTTGGGCCTGATTGCCCCTTGTGATAATGAATGGGAAGCATTACAGAAGGAGAATGTATGCAAACTTCATGTACCTTGATTCTGAGAGAATTGTCCACTCAAATCCTCTGCTCCATTGAACCTTCTTTGTGGTGAAGCACTGACAAATATCACGGTGAAAGCAACAAGTCCGTAAATTGTCATTACACTGAAAACACTTAGGTTTGCCATTTTCTCCAATCTTTAAGACGATTTGAACTCAAGTTATATCAAAAAGAGATCTAATAGATATGTATTTAATCCTAATAAAACTGTAATTCAGCAGTTGCGAATTAGTATTAAATTGTCACAAAGTCAATAACTAATTTGCTAATCTTCATGAGAGATTTTCTTTCAGCACACTTGCGAGCTTGCAAATAACACTGACGCGTGAATTTGACTGCGCCGGATCGAGAGCAAAGTTAAGAATGGTTTTCACATGAAAGCTTATTCTACTATTTAAGTGAACTTTCA
This sequence comes from Orchesellides sinensis, assembly GCA_027744375.1. NCBI lineage: Eukaryota > Metazoa > Arthropoda > Collembola > Entomobryomorpha > Orchesellidae > Orchesellides > Orchesellides sinensis. Next base: position 7,340 of record JAHZNG010004401.1, read on the forward strand.
GAGTCACATCAACTACCTGTAAGACCTGAGTAAACAGGTACTGAAATACTCAGACCGTAACGATATATTGTTACAGATGTACGTAAATAAGAAGACAGGGATTATACCATGACCAAGCTGCTGGGGTAATACGTGGATCATCATCATTGTTATTGTGAGGCTTTGCTATATAAATGTGTACGAGAATGAGATGAGTAATACATGTAATTTTAATAGTACGTAATGTTTTTCACCTTCATCTTCCATTCTAACACAAATTTTTACTTCATCGCCAGGGCGTGGGGGATGCCCGTCATGCTGTGTTTTGTTTTTAATAGCAGTTTTTTACATAGTTTGAATAGCCATGATATAGATATAGATTTGTTAGGTTTATAAGAATCCGTTTCAATTTGGTTCACATGAAATCGCTGAAATCAGTGCAAAAATACAAGGTAGAAATAACCTGTTACATTGCACTCATATGCTAAGACCCAGTTAATAGCTTGTCCAGTTGAACTAACACATTGAAAACAATGCAATGTTCAATGACGTAAGATCCAAAACGTGCTTTTATACAGAACATAATATAGATGCCGTCATTTCCGCTATGTATTTTTGGAATTTTACAGTACAAATAATTTATTCCGGTTTATAGTTAACAACAACAACGGTGGTGCATAAGGTATATTACTATAAATATATATTTTCCCGTACCAAAAACAATTGACATGAAAATTGGGATTTTTGATAAGTCAACAACGCGCAGCATTGAAACTGTATAAGACAATCTACTATAATAAAATTAAATGGGTATTCATTGCGAACCTGACCTACGAATCGACGTTCGTCGATTAAGTATTATATTCAGTATCCAGTATAAAGTTATCCATGCAAATGTGACCGCGAACCCAGGCCAAACTTTTGAATGCAAGAATCCCCATCCACGGTTTACAATAGATCTAAGAGCCTGGCTGGCAAGAGTGCAAGGAAGGGAATAGGCGAAGTACTGAAGTACTACTGGAAGGCCTTCAACAGGCCAAAACATGCCTACAAAAATTAAGTAACAAGTTAAAAAATAATTATCCCAGCCACATCATTGTTATATATTATTGTATTGCATATTACACTCATGAGTTATAACAACCTGCTAAAATGAAGTTTGGGAAGAAAACCGTCATAGACAATAGAGCTGCCTCCGTTTCTTCTCGACAGAAACTTCCGATTAAAAATCCTTTGGTGAACGAAAAAAATCCATCGTACAAATCAGTACTTGTTAACTAATCTTGCAAGCAAAGCAGTAAGCATTGGTATTATTAGTGTATTTCATCCTTACCAACAGATACCCCGCTTAGTCCAATCTGCATGCAAAGAGCCAACACTAAAGCAACTGATCCTTTTACTGGAATTTGAAACACTACTGAAATTATTAGAAATCCTAGGGTGGTTTGACACAAAACGATAACAGATTCTGTGACACAGTAAGCAGATAGAATTTCCCATGTTCGAACACCAGCAACGATACTACGTTCCAATGTTCCTTGTTTCTTTTCTCGAATACTTTGCATGGAAGAAGACATAATGGGGAAGAAGAATAACATCCTGTAAATCAGTAAAAGTTAAAATGAACCCCTTGCATGCATTTGCATTTCCCCTTAGACAAACTTCGCTGAATCAAATATAAGTTATAAGGTTAATTTTAATTTTACCCAAGCACCAGACTCGGAGCTAAGAATTCTCGAAAGCCTGCTGAATAGTCGCCATAGACTGGAGTCAAGAACTGTATGGTAAAAAGGTATCATGAAAGATTATAGAAAGGGGACGAATCACATGAAATGTTCTTAAAGATAAATTTACAAAACACGAATTGACCTTCATTGGTGCATCTGCGATTCGTTCATCGAATCCACAGCTTTTTAATATGCCTCTTGCAAAATCCTTAAAAACGTCAGAGAAAGTCTTGATCAATGTTGAAGTTATCTGCTTACCTGAAAATTAAGACCATTATATTTATGATTGATATTTTCCATGCACTTTCCTGCGCTTAGTGCTATCTAACAACCAGCTTTAACTAATACGTTTAATTCAGGTTAAAGTGTGCATACTTGTTGCATCCATTTCGAATAATATATCAGACCCAATGAAAGTGTCATTATCCGAAAACTGAGCACCGGCTGTAGCCCTTGTATAAAAGTGTTGGGAGTACTCCTGAGGAAAAATCATGTATCCCCACACATTTCCCTTCAGCAAATGCTCTTTTGCTTCCTCTTCCGTCTCGTAAAAATGCTGCGGAGTTTAAAAAACTAGTTGTCAATGTGCATCTACCAATATACATCCGACAGACAGACTTGCTGCATAAGTTTTACTCTTTAACAGTCATAATCATTGTACCAAGGTTATTTGATCACGAGGAATTTTCTCAATGTATTGGCAGCTCAGATTGTCTACCATGCAGCCCTCTTCGTCTGGAGTAGTAATGCATGAAGTAGTTAGATTCACCTCATGATTAACAATTCCAAATGGCAACGGTTTGGGATCATTTCCCACGGCAAGACAGAATAAGCAAGCTTGAATCGCAGGAACACAGATTAGGAACAATAGGAATCTAAAATTTTAAACTTACTTTAGGTACAGTGATAACATAGTATGGGTATGGTATCATGTTAAGTTAAATAATCATATTATGTACATGTAATTTCTGCTTATCAGCAGGGAATTCTTTCTTATCATTGCCATCAAATGGTTTCTAACTTGTTTCCCATTTGAAATGTTCCTTTTGTGACGCTGGACCGAAAGTACCTCTGCTTCTGTAAATGAATGGAATTATTTTAGTGGTAGCAAATAGCTTATCTATTTTTCACATCAAGAAACAAAACATAGTAATATAACTACCTGCGTAATGCGATTTTGTGTAGTTGCCATTTAATGAGTGCAAACGATTTGCTATTCCAGCCGGCTGGCTAACTGTTAATGTTAAAGCTTCCAAATCTTTGGAAGAATCTGCCTGACATAGTTTCAGTACGATTGGGGAAAGTAAGGTGGTCGAATGTTCTTCAAGCAAAGACAGAGGCGATTTCTCAATCAATAGACGACCATTCCGCATGAGACCAATCTGGAAGTATAAGTGAGCAGTAAATAATAGAAACCAAAAATGCAAAACTTTTGGGTGAAGTTTGATGGTGAAGATATGATGTCCAACTATATACATACGATATCAGATTTCCTGGATTCTTCTATGTAATGAGTAGTAATGATAACTGTTGTTTTCTTCTTTGAGACAAGATCCACAAGGTGATCCCAAATGCTATAGACAGACATAGCAAAATGCATTAAACTTAACGTGTTCTAGTTCAGAACGAACGATTAAAAATGCCTACATTTTGGTTATTACTAACAAGCTATCAGTTACCTTTCCCTAAGTAATGGATCAACACCAACTGTCTGCAAGTAAATATATGTTCAATTTATGCTATATCATCGACAATTTCAGGTACAAAAGCAGTACAAAAGAATCTTTAAAAAAATCCTAACTCTACGTAGCTTACCGGCTCATCTAATATAAGAAGAGGTGGATCAGGAAGCAGGGACACCGCAAAAGACACCCTTCGTTTCTGGCCGCCACTGATAACAGTAATTTACTCATAAATATGCGAGGGTAAAAACCAATACCAACCAATATGAAAATCTAGTCTATTTTTAGCATTATAACCGCACCTTAAAGTCCCAATGCGACGAGTTGATTCAGGAAGATGCAAAAATCCAATGAGAAATTGTGTTCTTTCCTGAATTTCTGAATTACTCATGCCATACAATATCCCGAAGTACTCAAGCAACTCATGTATGGATAAGCTGGGATATAGAGCAATTTCCTAAAATATTTCAATGTTAAATAACAACACAATTAACAGGATTAAATTGCTAGTAGGTACTTTTGTTTACCTAAGACCTATCATGCAGCATCACTATTTATAATGGAATCCTTACCTGTGGCATATAGCCAACCAGCTTGCCAGGTACATTGCTTCCTTTACTGCATGGCTCAGACCCAAACACCAGAATTTCTCCAGCATCAATCTTTTGCAGTCCGAGAATACTTGATAACAAAGTAGTCTTCCCACATCCACTACTGCCCAATAACGTATAACTGGGTAAAGAATGTTTTAAAAATTAGAGCATCGAAAAAATAAGATATTGATTAACTTAGTGTTTAAAACTCACATTGTGCCTTCATGAACATTCATATCAAGATGATTGAGAATAGGCACCCCAGGCTGGTAAAACTTTGTCGCGTTCCGTACTCTTATTGCAATCGGGTTACTTATCTTTGGTTCTCCTATTTCCGAAGGCAGATTATTATTTCCGTTCATGTTGATCACTTCATCAACTCCCATGTTTCTAAAACTTTTCTCGCAATTCTGAGGAAATAACATGGGAATTTTAGGGTGAAGCGTTGCAGGACTCATGTCAAAACCATGGTTGATTTTGCTTATGGATGTGAGTTGAACTGAGTGTTTGTTCATTATTATATAAAAGGAAAATACGAAAGAGAGTAACTGACACACTTTCAAACACCAATTTAAAATATTCACTGTTTTAGTATAAAACAATGTATAACAGTTGTAGCTTAAACAGTGAACTAACTTCCTTACGGACAAGACAAATCTAAAATTTGTTTACTGAGACGCAAGATCAAAACTTCTCCGGACTATAATTGCAAATGAGATTAAAATGGGTGTTTTTAAACAATTTAAATGTAAAACCAAAAGTAATGATCAAAATACTATTATTCCAGAAGTTTGCCAAACTAATCAGACACTATTATGTGAGGTGAGCGTCTTAAGTAGGTATGTATGATATGATTTGGCTGAACAAAGAAAGGAAACGAAAAATATCTGATACTATATGTATGGATAGGGATTTTGCAATAACAATAAAGGTCAGTGATAAAGATAACTGATTTGGAATGATTGCGGTTATTTAGTAACTCACACAAAAAAACTAAGTTGAGACAAAAGCTCTCGTAGAAGTTGAAATGAGCAACCTGCCATATTCCCTACGTGGTGTGGGAAGAGGAAACTTAGTTTTTAGTTCAGGATGAACAAGTCGTAAAATTGTACTGGATTCTAACAAACTTCAATGTATCCTAAAAGTCAACTTTATCATGTTTTATAATACAACTCCGCGATAAGGATCTAAAAATATTACTACAGGCTACAGGTTTTGAATAAAGACCTTACCGATACTGAAGCAAGATCTTCGTAGTTCACGAGCGTTTTGTCTTTTTCTTTGGTTCAGTAAGCTCCAACCGACGTACATATGCATTCGTTTACGTACAAAAAATTGGCATCAGCAAGTCGTCAGTGGCAATTTACGTGACGCCTTGATATTTCTTCAAACAGTTTAGATGCTTAGAAGAAAAGCTAAAAGATGTATGCATTGTTGTAACAAAAGATTTCAAGTTTAATAAAAAGTCTTTAGTAAATAAGTAAAAAGCTTTAGAAATAAATACCACTAAATCCGCTTTTTTGTAAGCTTTTGCGTACTGAAAATGTTATTACCTACATGCAAAAAATGAGTTTACATGGTATTTTGCTTGGGTAAGCCCAAATCTCATGATTTATTGCATTTGCATATTTCAGTTACCAGAAACAAGTGCAGATGTACTTATGACTTAAGTACAAGTGGACCGAAGGTGTTGGTGACGTCATGTAATTATGAAGGTTTATTTGATGTATACAAAACAAGGCCATTTAAACGTTTTATTATTAGAATTACCCTCTAGCGTCAAGTCTAGTATGTGTAACAAATCTAGTATATGTGTAATAAAAACGAAGAATAGGTAAAAAGCAGAGAAGATCCTCTTGAAAGAGCAAACTACTCCGTAAAGCTAATCGTGATGATACGACGAGAAATGACGAAACAACGGCGAATAAATGAAGTGACGAAAGACATTTTAATCCTTTTGTCAGATTTCAACCACATTCCACGTCTTTCGATTCTGCGAATTTAAGCTCATAAACATAATACAAGGCGTATGGCAAAAGGGCACGTGTAACATCATCTTTTCTTTCACCACGTTCAAGACTTATTTTCCTAGCTGTAATCAAGAAAACCATTAAACGTGGCATACGAGTAAGGTCAGGTTTGTTCGCAAAAACATTTTGTTCTAATAATGTTGTAAGTGATTATTATGATTTGAAATGATATACAAATGGCAGATCTGCCATTCATGTGTTATACATACATACTTACAATACGTGGGTACTCATTTCAGGGAATTACACAATCCGATTGTTTCAACCCTGGGAAATCCATATAGTTCCACTAAATTCTTAGTTTGGAATTTCTATTATTTTCCCCGTTGTAAACTATAATTACATTATATTGCCTACTTACTGTGTTGTTGTTGTGTGGAAAGTTATTTTTATTACAACATATCAGCGCTTGCGCATCTTATATAGCAGAGGAGTGAAATACATAAAAAATGCTCCTCCCAGGTCAGGTTTCAGTTTGTAACTCCGAGTAGGCCACAAACTTTCCGCTGCACATTATGCAGCTGCAAAATATATAGATTGTTCATGAGGTTCTGGTTGATTATTACTGTGGGAAAAATGTATAGGGTTCGGGTCGTTGCACTCTTAATCAAGATTTGCACATTTCATAAAATGAGGAAGGTTAATAGGTATAATCAAATAACATCCTCGGACCGGATATTGGACCCTGCGAATTTTATTAACTCTAAATGGGGATCTTTCCAAACGTACATGTAGCTTTTGCCCAAAAAAATGTGATTTTGTCTTGATTTCATAACTTTTCTTTGTTCCATCATTTTACAAGGACATTTAACCGTAGTATCAATTTAAGGCAAAATGCAATTTCCTGCATGGAATAGGTTACATTTACACACATTACATTACATGCGTCTGGCAGTCTGACCTAACTGTTTCGGCTTCATATAGTAAAATGACAACTGTTGTAAATTGCCACTGCCAGTTTAACTGTTTTACTTCCGGATACAATCGCCCATGATCGTGAATCATTATACTGATGACAATGGGCTAAAATGGTGGCTTCCAGTATTATTGTTTGTTACACGGAAATTAAAGACGTGAAGCTTTGCCGTGAGGGAAAAAGTTAACAGGATCATAACGACATGTGTAAGGCGGAGTTTCAATGGCAGTTACCTATACGTGATTTAATTTTGTGTGTAGATTCTTAAAATGAGTACGAGTGCATAACGTTTTGTTTACTTACTAAGAATTTTGCACTGAACGTTACGATTTAAGACTGCCTGTTTAGATTTACAATGATACAAAAAACGCAACATTGAATTTCTTGTCTAATACTATTCTTCTATAAAAACTGAAATTTTCACCAAGTACATGCCAAATCTCACAACTTATGACAGCAAAAACTGGTTTTAAAGCATTTATCTTGAGTTGCTTCGTCATCGACGTTAGCCAAAACAACGAGATTTCTTGAGAATAACCCATGTTTTCAAATACACAACAACACATAAATGTAGAGCCATTAAACCACTCGTCCCACGATATTCGAACACAAACCCATTTAAAACATGCTAAAACAAAGAAAGGTCACTTCTATAAACGTTTGAACTGCAAACTGCAAAACTCCCACAGATTCTAAATGATAAATGAATGAAATTTTATTCAATCTTGCGAAATATGTGGTACAATCTGAGGTGACAAAACGACAAACTTTTATTTAAATCCAATTAAATTATCCTTCTTTTTGAAGGCACGTCTTCTTATTGTATACAAAATACATATTACATTTAAGCCAATTACACATTCTAGGAATCCCTAGTACATTAACTTGCAAGATTTAAAGCACCAAACCTACTCATGGAACCTACTTACATGATTTGAAGCTTGTTGATGCCATAACCAACAGGTACTAGTTTGCTTGCACCTGTAATTAACACAAATAAAAATTAATGATCATATCATCAAGTTATCCACCCAACCCATACTACTATCTAAAGAAAAATTGCAACAAAATTAATTGCCATGTATTAAATATCTTTCAGAGAAATTACTAACCCCAAACTAAACCGTCCATTTCAATAGTGCGGACTTTATTTTCCATTTCCTTCATGTCTGTTTCATCATCCCAAGGCTTAACCTGCTCAAACAAAACATTTCGGCATTCAGCATTTAGGGCATGACTAAAATTTTCTCTTACAATTAATGACAATCTATTAATTCACAACTTACGTCAAGAACAACGGATGATTTAGCGATTGGACCAGGCTTCTTATCTTTCTTAGCAGCGTACTCCTTCAACCTCTGCTCTCGAACCTTTGCTGCCTCTGCGTCCTATTGAAAATCGATTAAAATTTGATTATCCTGAACCATTTCATTAAAACACTCCAAAATAAACACATATTTCCTTACTTCTTCTCCATCAGATCCGAAAAGATCAACGTCATCGTCATCATCTGCAGCTGCTGCTGGGGCTGATCCACCCTTGGCAGCAGGAAATTGCTTTCTCAAGTCTCCAAAGCTCTTGACATGAGTGTACCTGTGTCAAATTTACACCATCCATGCTTAACCTCCACCAGGAAGGACTACAGACCAAT
>JAHZNG010004402.1:0-13392 GCA_027744375.1 Orchesellides sinensis
TTATGCATTTTTATCCAGCTGCCTTCTGCAGCTGCCATGATGTCATTTTCTTGTCAACTATCAAAATCATGCAAATAAATATCTGGCCAGTCTTGCCATTGACACACAAATGCCAACAATATCAATATGTAAACACTTTAAATTGGCCTTGTGACTTCTGGTGACGGCTACGATCAATAGCTTTTTGTCCTGGCAGATTTGCATGACATGCATGGAGTCAGCCACTCATCGCATAAATATGCTTATGAATTTATTAGTCCTTGTAGAATCTTGCTTATATGATCACGATAAGTACATACATTACAATATAGCGTTGCTCCGAAAGAAACCGACGCTACGGCAGCTGCATAGTATAGGTAGTATTTTCTCCAGCCTATTTTGATACATTATGTGGGATCATTACCTATGTAGGATACGTAATACGTACATATATGCATATATACATGCTTAAGTTTCTTTTTGTGTTATGTAACATATATGAAACAGAAGCACTTAGCACTTATACTTTAATAACAAATACAATATGCATTCCTTACTAACACGTACTTTCCATCTTTTCCATATTCTATCGTACAGACTCTTTTCCTAATACATCACTTTAAAATCAGTATCCCGGGACAGTCTATATAGAGCTTGGAGAATATAAGAATGACTGCAGGAGGATCTTGTTATGGGATACCCAGATTGTATCAGCACTGTAGCAAGCAAGGAGTGATCACCAAACTTTTCCAGCACGGACCCCTCATCAGATTTCTTGGATGTAAGAGAAGAAGAAAAGGAAAATACTTTTCTTTACTTTCTTTATTACTTTCACCGCATTCAACCGCATAAAAAAGCAATAAATTCCTTTGCGGACTCTAGTAGCACACACAAAAGCCATAATACTCAGGACAGACATTTAGTTTTGATTTCAAGCTTTTTACCTGTCTTCCATAAGAAATAATAGTATATCATATATTCTAGTCTTTTTAAAACCGTTTCCCATTCCCATTTACTTCTTTATTTTTTATCAAAAGCTAGCCAAGAAGTGACATCCCTGTCTAACAAGAAGGCCTTCAATAACACTCGTGGCTTACATTTTCAGCATTCTTTCTCAAAACCACTTACGCCATTGCGGTGGTTTCCATACAGGAATACCTTTCCATTCAACAATAGGTGTAGAACGGGCGTTTTTCCATTGGATTACTGCTATAGTACCGGTTGTAGCAAAATGAGTGGAGTACACCTGGCAAAAGGTAATAAACTATTTTCTTTTTTAAGTATGGAATTTGGCTGGTGGAAGTCATAAAGAAGGCAAGCCACAAAAACCCGTTTTTTCTTTGGTTCATCTCACAATGAAAAAATATATTAAATCAGTTCTGATATCTTTACAGGATCGGTATGCCCACCGTTGCAAGATGGAAAAATAAGATTGTACAACATGAAGTTTTGTCCTTTTGCTCAAAGAGCTGTTCTAGTTGCTGAAGCTAAAGGCTTACCGTAAGATATCCCTCAGACTGACTTTTGATATTTATGTTGTAAAATGCCTGCCTGCATTTGGTGTTTTGATTTTGATGATATGCTGTAGTGCCTATTCTCAGAGGCCTTTGAGTTCTAAAGATTCTTATAAAAAAGCAGTTGACAGGCTATTTGTAGAACGATTTAGCTCGGTAACTAAATCTTCAAATACTCGTAAAAATTCCTATACGTTGGGAAGTCACAAACAATTTGTCATATAATGTAACAAATTGGTTTTTAGGTTATCTCTACATTTTACAAAATAATTTTTGCCATCCGTGATTCCCAACCGGATACCGCAAAAGAACACTTAGCTAATTTGGTGCAAGTCTTAAAGCCATTTGAACAAGAGCTCACTAAAAGGGGAACTACATTCTTTGGTGGTAAGCAATTTAAATATATGTATATCTTTTAAAACACACGTCTACCTAACCTAAATAATCATCATCACTATCATCATCAATCATCATTAATGGCTTTATGAGAGAGTTTGTCAATCCATTAAGTTATTATATTTTGTACACAGGCGACCAACCTGGGATGCTTGATTACATGATTTGGCCTTGGGTTGAAAGAATTCCAGTATTCAAGACCATGCTCCCTGATATTTTTGATTATGAAACTGCCAAAACCGAAAATCCTAACTTGGTAAACATTCTATTATTAGCCCAGCATTAAGCAAAGCTTTATACAATTTTGATTTTTGAACCTTTACAAATAATCAAATTTATAACAGGAAAATTGGAGACAAGCTATGAAGAAGGACTCAGCAGTTTCAAAAATTCTTCTTCCTACCGAACAGCATCAACAGTTCATTGAAAGCTTTTTGGCTGGATCGCCTAACTATGATCCATAAATACAACAAAACTGGAGAATATACATATGCCAGTAAAGCTTTACCTTTACTTCATATCAATGACAATAACTAAAACGAACGTGTATAATTTAAGCAGGTATCAACAGTTGAACAGTTAAAACTCTGAGCAAATCAAGAACATAATCATTTGGAAAAAACAACAGTTTAGATGCGAAATAAGAACTTATATATCATTTCTTTGTATGCAATTTGATCCAATGATTACATTACACAACTATAATTCATATATCAAAACAATACAGTTACATACTATGAAGATTGAAGTTGAAACGACAATATCTGCGAGAAGAAATCTGTTACATATAAGATAAGTTCAATAATTAATGCAAAACTATACAATATTTTACATGCATAAAAATTCTGAGTAACCGTTATCTGTAATAATTGAAAATTATAGTCTAACTATGCATAAGTGGTTTAAGCGTATTCGTTAACACATATTTCGAGTTTGAACTTTTCTCCCACTGCGACGCTTACCTATGTTAAATTGTTTCCTTACAAAAACATTAGCATTAAAATATTTAATCTTTAATGATGATCACACACTACGTTTACTAATTAGATTTCATTATGTTATCACTCATCACTGTCACTATTTCGGAACATTTCAATGTGGCTCATTTCCATTATACCCTTGGTATCCTCCCAGTCCTCAATGATGGAAATGTTGCCAAAGTCTTCTACTAAATCAGGTTTTGTACCCTCTAGTTCATTTAAATTGACACCAACACTCTCTCTGTCGCTACGCTTAATGACAACATCTGAGGAATCTTGCACATGCACCACGGATGGTGATAAAGACGATCTATTATTTTGGGCGACCGAGTCAAGTAACCTTGATACCCTTTCCTGAGTAGACATGTCTAATCCCAGAGGTATTTCCACATCTGACGTTGTAGACATATGAGACGTGTTGCCAACCGATGTATTCATGACACTCAAACTTAGAATGTCAACGGACGGACTCTGAATAACATTTTGCTGAATGGTTGGAGTTGACACACTCGACGTCGACATACGATTGCTGATATTTATACTACTTTCTTCTAAGGTTGCTTCGCTGGCAACAGTGTTATCGAAGGGCACAAATTTTTTTGTGTAAGATGGACTTACAACATTTCTTTGCAGCGATATGCAACGGCTACTGCTTGCCTGGCTTGAAACAGGTGTTAAATATAGATCTGATCCATAGCTCTTTGAGTATATACCGTTGCTCTTTAGATGATTTAGCGACATGCTAATGGCTGAATCTCGAGTATCCTTGCTCACTGGTCGTTTTGGAGGTCGTGGCAATAATTTATTAATATGTCGTTTTCGTTTAAATGCTACATGATCGCCTGTGGAAATCAAACATAAACAATAATTATTTAGCTTGAATTACATTTTTACAGTTTTGAACTAGGTGTTTATACAAAACCGATGACTGACTGCTTACCTCTTCCTGAAGAGCTACTTGAAGACGAATCGAGGAAGGTGTTGATTCCTGGTGTATGTCCAGTTACTCGGTTGATATCGAATAAGCGAGGAGGCGACATATCTAGAAGTTTTCCAATTTTGCCGTCCTGTATTTTTGATAGGACACTCCAGTCATAGTCATACCTACCCACTCGAAGCTTTAAAATATCTCTGTGGTTCGTTACAACAGATCTAATTGTAGTTTGATCTACAGTGCCCTCATTTATTTTATTTTCTAGCAAGTTCAAGTAGTTTAATCGAAGTATTGTTGCTTGATAGTCTTTGAGCAAGTCCTGTGGGGTTTTATCATTCAAATATTTTCCTGAAATGATTGTATCTATCGAGCTGAACAAGATATTAAAAAATAAATCCAGCGATGGACCTCCAGTTTCATCGTATAACTGCAAATACAACGTATTGAGATTTTAGACTACATAGTATCGATTAGGACAAAACAATCTGATTCAATAACAATAACTAAAGATTACATGGTAGGGTAACATTTTTGTGCAGTCCAGTACAGCTGACTTGTTCTTGTCCATCTCTAAAATCTGCCATATACTTTGGTAGTCTTCCATTACATCTTGTAGCAAAGAAACTGGTTTGTAAACGTCCTGTGCTACCCGTTCTAAATGTGCTTCTAGTCCTACAAATAAATATATTTTAATACATTAGTGGTTTATAAAATAAAAGATGCAAGAGAACTAAAGGTTTATGGAATTTAGCACTCACTATCACGTAAGAAATCTTCGTATGGTTCATCCTCCACTAAGCTATGAATTTTGACATTCAACAAAACCGCTTCTCGTGCTTTTAGTTGTTCTTCCGTTGGCGTTCCAAACACATGGGAATAGTTAATGATACAACTTTTAAGTCTTGCAGCCTGCATACTTTCAGTTCGGTTGATATTTAGTATAAACTCATCTGCGTTTCTGAAAACATTATTGTAATGATTGAATAAAACATAAAAATTAATTTTCTGATTTTCTTACAGACAGAGCTACATTTGAATAAAATAAAATAAATACTTGGCAAAATTGTATAGCTCACTTTAATCGCTGGGTCACAACAATTTCAGTATGCAATGTGTTGTTGTAATTGTTTACAACTCTGTCTTGAAGTTCTTGAGTTCGGCTCTTCAGCAAATGGAGCTGGCGGTTCGTGATTTCTGGATCTGGAGAGGGTACGGGTGGTAATAAAACTTGCTGCTTTACTGAACCTGAAAGTTAACAATAGCAAAATTGCACCAATTATTTAAAAACTATAAATAATGCAAAAACAAATGTTTAAAACAGTTTTGTAATAGGATTACGAACTTCCTCATAGGTATACTTCATGTTAATCTTCTTACCTTTCATGCGATTTGCTACAGTATACATAACAAATTGACAAAAATGGCCCATCATGTAAATAAACCTCTCTCCTCCAGGGTTTACCAGCAACCCTCCCAAAGCCTCCACTCGGATTCCTCTAAAAAACCCTGGATTGGCCTGAACATTCCAACAAGTTTCATTTAGTAACAAAGTAAAACCACTATCAACCAACAATCATGTAAGCTGAAAATTACTTTTTGATTTTAGCACCTCAATGATTTCCTTAAGCCACTCTAACGCCACCCTTCTAAAGATTCCTTCCAACTTCTTCTCAAATACTGGCCAACAGTCTCGGAATTTCTGCTCTGTCTCTTTTACATTTAAACTGCTAAAGAGTAAGTATAAAGCGTGGATAGCTGCCTCCGAATTAACAGCATTAAAAGTATCCTGAAAACCAGTTGAATATAAAATTGATTATAGTCAGCCAGCTAAGGCAATAAATAGAAATGCTTCAATATACTTTTGAAAATAAAATTACTCACATCTACAAATACATATGGCACAACTTTATCCTCCGCCTTTTCTTTCCGCTTATTCCCAAACAAACGTTGCCTCTCCGACTCTACATCCCGTAAACCCGACAGAATTCTCAAACTAGTACACAACATTTCCCCAGAATCAAATCTTTCACCTACAGAAACTGTTGGGTAGGGAAAAACCGATTTAGAAACACTCGAAGAGTTTCCAGAATCACTTTGGGCACACCCTACATCTTCAGTACAGCTGATGCTAGCAGTTGCAAAGGAAGCTTCCCTTGACACCACATAATTCTTCAAGTTATCACATGTCATAGCTTGATCACCCCTCCCACCTCCTCCAGCGAACAGCTGTCTTCCTCCTCGAGGTTCCGTAAACTTAATTTGATTATTGGTGCTCTCATTTGCGTGAATTGGCGAAATGGATGCTGAAGTTGAGTCATGAACTTCTAAGTATCTTGGTCTTACTGTCACATTCCTCCTTGACACACCAAAACCATCTATAATCTTTCCTCCTCCATGATAACCAATCTGCTCAGCACATGTTGGAGCAAGTGATCCTACAGGTAACTTCATGTTTGCCTTTTGCATCTGTATCTGTTGAGTAGCATCTACGTTATTTAAAACCGGAGACACTGCTGGAGTAGAAGCATACGGAAATCGATCGGACAGTGTTGACATATTATTTGAGCTCGTTCCATTTTGAATTGCTGATGTTGATCGATTCATAACTTCCTTCCCGTGTCCTTATCTGTCTGAGTGAATATAGCACGGCCGTCCTGGTTATCCTATAAATCAAGATATAATCCAGTTCATAAAATTACTCCTATATTTATAAAATCCTGGAAAGTATTCAAATCGCACAACCGCACACATAACATATTTTTACTTTACTCACCCAACCCACATACAGATTCAGATGACAGGCCTTCCTCCAAAAATGAGATTTGAACGTTAAACAACGGAAACGGAAGTCTCTTCTTCGTCACCTTTTTTACCAAGTAAGATAAGCCAGCTAAAAACTAAAAACTGCGTTAATTAAAATATTAATTAATTCCTAAATAAATTACGCAAATTATTTTTTGTGTTCACTACTTTGTTGTAAGTATTGCGCAATGGTGAAATCTACAATTTTTTTACTCAATTCATGCTCAAAGATATTCCAAAACAAAAACAAGTCAACGGACAAGGACCGCTCCGCATCTGTTCGCGGAGTAAACAAAGGCCATGTCTCATTCCTGCAGTACTCTATGACTTTTTAATATATGCAATTCTATACAATCCCACATCCCACCCAAGCTTAAGCGTGCGTACCTATGCCAAATCCCATAGTATGCAATATGCAATTAAAGCGTCCTTTGCATTTTGCATAGCTGCTAAATAAATGCATGCTTTTAGCTAACATTAAGTCCATAAACCACATAAATACGTAATGTTTGCATTATTTTAATTTACAATCTTCTTTTCCAGAATCGACCTAAACGAGTTAACTATTCTGAACTGTTTGAAGATCTTAATTTTTCATCCTCATAAATACGTTGTATGCTTCTAATGAGGATTTTTGCTACCTAAACCTTTTGTAATCATTAAATACATGTAAATGGTGAACACGAATGACGAAGAAATTTTGATTTAATAGAAATGCCGAAACCATTTAGACACTTTGATAACATATGCATCTAAAAGCTTTGAATAGAAGGGTTACAATTTGGACAGAGTACTGATCAATAAAAAGTTTAAAAATAAGCACTCTT
Source organism: Orchesellides sinensis (assembly GCA_027744375.1). NCBI lineage: Eukaryota > Metazoa > Arthropoda > Collembola > Entomobryomorpha > Orchesellidae > Orchesellides > Orchesellides sinensis. The sequence continues at coordinate 7,433 of JAHZNG010004402.1, forward strand.
GTCAGTCAGTCAGTCTTATCGGTAGTACCTATCTACCTGTCGATGAAACTTTTATTGATTTAAGATAAAATGTTTTTTGTGACAATTTTATACTTTATCGTTTTTCCTTTTATGTAATTTTATGCATTGAATGTATGATTTTATTTCTGTTTGCAAACTTTTGAGCAGTGCGCAAAATCCTGGGATTTTCCAGGATATCCACACGTGAAGATATAAGGTTTGGTTTGTGACATGGCATGAGTTGAGTTCAATGCAACGTGAACTGAATGACAAGACATCATGGCATATCAAACACATCGATCATTAAGGAAATTTGAATGGTTTTGATACAAGAAGAAAATATAATTTTCAAATATCTTACCTGAGTAAATGTGTGATTGATAATTAAGTATGTATATCGTGAGTTTTGTAACAATTGATATGGATTTCAATTAATTTCAATTATGTGATGGATAAATGATATGATGACTGATGACTTGAGAGATGATAACTAAACAAAGTGATGCCGGGTTAAAGAATGATGAATGAAGTAAAGTTTTGTTAACTCACAACGTAATTTATTAATTACCTTGATAAGTCAAACGTCTATAAAGTACTCTCCAACTCTGAAAGCCTCCACCATTCCAGGTAGAGTTTTGTTGGAATACTTTTGCGAGAGCGTGGAAAAAATTAACGACAATGAAGACTATTATTTTGGTTTGCTTATTGGTGGCTGGCATCAGCGCTATTCCCTTGCTTCAAACCAAGGTCAAATATGACAACTACAAAGTGTACAGATTCGTTCCCCAGAACGAAGCTGAACGCGAACTTCTCTTGTCTTTGGAAACGGAATACCCAGGGGTATATAGTACTTTTAACTATTTAGATAACGATTTAATATGATGATCCATATGTGTACATTGTCTGGGTATTCTTAATTAAAGGTTAAATTCTGGAAGCAAGTTGGAAAGGTTGGATTCCCCGTTGATGTTATGATCCCACCCCATCTCCAAATTGAAATCCTTTCTGGCCTCCAGACCACCTCCATGTTTAATGAGCCAATCATTGAAGATGTTCAGAAGTAATTAATATTCTGTTACTTGAACTGCATCCGAAATGTCGCTGCATATTTTGTATAAAATGCACAATAGTTAATACTAACGTATTCTCTGATTTTACTAAAGACTTATCGATGAAGAAGAAGCAGCCAACATGGTCGCAAAAGCTAAATCACTAAAGCTCGGATGGGAAGCTTACTACACCTACGACGAAGTAATTGCTTAAAACTCTTCTTGAACTAAAAATATTCGGATTCTGATATCCTAACTTGTGTTCGTGTAGCTAACTTGAAAACTATTTTTACTTTCAGATTATGCAATGGTTAGATGAGCAAGCTGCAGCTAACCCAAGCGTTGCTTCTGTGGAATCTATGGGTACTTTATAATAAAACCAAGTTTGCTTATCTATATCCGAAGTTATGTGTAATTTTGTGATGTCTCATTAACTTTAACTTATTCTTTATAAATACATAGGTACCTCCTTTGAAGGCAGAGACTTAAAGGTTATCAAGATCTCTACTGGAGGAAACGGACAAAGACCTATTATCTGGATTGATGCCAGTAAGTAGTAATAGCTAAGTCAAAAAGTTAAGTTATTTAACCACATCATGTTTCAAATTGAAAACATGGGCGGAGAACTTAGAAATAACGTTGGAATCTCTTTTCTTTTTTCAGACATCCATGCTCGAGAGTAAGAAATTCAGGCATTATCTATAAGCTTCTTAGAACATTGGTATTCAGTTTTAGTTCAAATTTTGTTTAGATGGATCACCAATGCCGTCGCCACCTACGTCATTAATGAGCTTTTGAACGGAGAGGCTGATGGAGTCAGGTCATTGTTGAACACTTTCGATTTCTACGTCGCCCCTGTGATTAACCCTGATGGGTATGGGTCTAATTCAATTCATCTTTTCAATCCATACAATGCCAATACACTACTTTAAAATTATAATTTTATACTCTTTCTGCAGCTACGTTTACACCAAGACTGACAGAGTAAGCTTCTTTTAGCATTCATATTCAATTAAAATATTAGTATGTCAAAAAGGTTTTGTTAAAACTAAGAATCGTTTTTATTTAATTTTCAGATGTGGAGAAAGACACGTGCGTAACCGCTCAATTAAAAAAATAATAAAACATAAATTTTTGTGTAACGATTCAAAGATTTCTTGTTTTCATACTAACATCTTACAAGAAAAGATTTAATTAGATGTATTTCTGATTGTATTCAAACAGGATCCAACTACGCCGGAGGTCTTTGCCGCGGGTAACACATATTCTTTAATTTGCACAAATGAAGACGTATGTTTTTACTAAAGAAAGACTGATTTTGATTATCAAATGTCATTGTTTAGAGCTGATCCAAACAGGAACTTCGGATTCCAATGGGGAAGTAAGTAAATTTGGAATTTGATTTGTACATTTACGCTAGGATGTTAGTATTATTGAAAATATTGATGTTAGTATGTATGTGTGTAAATGTTTTAAAAATCTTTCTCTTTTAATTCTCTACAGCCGGAGGCTCCAGCGCTATCTGTTCATCTGACACTTACAAGGGGTACATTACATTATATTGATGTTTAATTTTTAAGATTTTGTTTTAGCATTCCTGTAGTTTTGCGTTTATATTAATCAAAATTTGTTTCTATAAACTTCAATAGAGTTTCCGCATTCTCTGAGCCTGAAACCAAGGCGGTATCCGATTACCTTAACACCATCAAGGACCGTGTTGCAGCTTACTTGAGTCTTCACAGTTACAGCCAACTTGCACTCATCCCTTACGGAAACGCTCTTGGAAGGATCCCAGACCACGACAACCACATGAGGGTTGGGCGTCTTTTCGAAGAAGCTGTTGCTAAAAGATACGGAACCCAATTCACCTCTGGTAACATTGTCGAGCTTCTCTATGTCGCCTCCGGAGCCAGTGTTGACTGGATGAAGGGTGAACACGATACCACTTTGACCTACACCTTCGAACTCCGTGACACCGGACGGTATGGATTCATTCTTCCACCAGGTATGCAGACAAAATAGCAGACTTACCCAATAACATTTTAAATACATAAAATATGATGAGTTCATTGGTAAATAACAATACTTGTCTTTTTGCAGCACAAATTCTTCCATCCTCCCTGGAATTCTGTGATGGTCTCCTTGCCGTGGGCAATGATCTTAAAGTTCAACTTGCTAACAAACATTGATTTTCTTTTCAATTGAGTACAAGAATAAATTTGACTCTGTAATTTGTTACTTTCAATGACGATCCATTCAAAAACACAATAAATGCGCATTTGCCATACAAAAATTACCTGGTACTAAAGCTCATTTATTTGTTCTTTCATCTCGGATGAATTGTTTAAATTATTGAATTGAATAACAATTATTTAAATAATTTGCTTCAAAATAGTGAAAATTGATACTTATTTGTCATTTTTGAACTTATGAGTGAGCTCTTGCGTATGCAACGCAGTATCCCAGTAATCCCAGTCTTATTGTAATACCTATCATATTCTATTCCATACCTACATATCAACAGTATCTAAAGTAAGTCGCAAGGGCTAATTCAATAAACTGACGATCAAAATGGCTGCCAACCAAACAGCACGGGGAAACAAAGTATTTGGAAAGCACAATCTAGTGGTAGGTGATCAAAATGAAGTTTTTGGGGAAAATAATGAGGTGGCAGGAACCCAAAACCAAATTATTGGAAATTCAGTGGTTGGAACTGGGAATCATTATGTATTCGGCCGACCAGAAACTAACCACCAAAACGACAAAATGACTGTTACAGTTGATGAACAGCATACAAAGAATATTTTTTTGAAGCAATTGAATTGAAACCTAATAAAAAACCGTTCCCAGTAGGTTGTTGTTGTGAGACTGAACTACATGAGTAGCGGAAGTACATAACATTTAATACGTCCTTCTTGGACTCGGTCTCATAACATTTTGTTGGAACTAGTTTTTAATGCAAAATGAAAGTTATGAATACTAAATGATTCCATTTTGTGTAAATATTATTAGCTCCGAAATCTAGTGGAGAACAAGATGGGAAAGTCCAGGACTAGAGGATTGATAGGAGATCAATACAAAAATTTAAAGCATAGCATACAATAATTAAATGCACGAAAACAAATTGGTTTTATTGCTCTACTTTCTAAAATTTGTAATCATTCTAATGGAATACGGAAAATTGTTTTTATTGAAGTAAATAGCCGAAATGTTTGTTCAAAAAGTGTTTATGGCAGAATTTTTATGCACATTGCAAATAAAAAACAGTCGGAATTCGATACCTTTTGTCAGGTGGAGTGTACTAAAAGGGCCTTTCGTACTATCATTTGTGAGGTGCAAACAATAATCTTAATATTCAAACAGCTCGCAATAAATATTTGTAATGAAATTAGTTAAGTTGAGTTTAGCGATTTTCTCGGTTGTAATATTTAGTTTATTAATACAATGCTGCTTATGCATGCAGCATTTCAGAAGTTATCAACTATTATGATGCGTATCTGCTTATGATAAGCTGGCTTGGGAATGTGATATGTGTATAAAATGCTGTCAAACAAAATTTATAAGTGTTATCATATTCATGAATCTTGAGTATTAAAAAACACATTTGTCCAAATGGACCTTGTAAGCAAGCAATGATAAGTTGTATAAACTTTCAACGTAATTTACATTCTGAACAAATTCTATACTTTCCATTCTTTCCTGTAAGCCTTCCTCCTTCCACAGAGTTCTGTTATAACACTTTGTCGGCTTCTCTAACCAGTTTGCAATAATGAAAACGATTATTTTCGTTTCCCTGTTGGTAGCTGGCATCAGCGCTATTCCCTTGCTTCAAACCAAGATCAAATATGACAATTACAAAGTGTACAGATTCGTTCCTAAGAACGAAGCTGAACGCGAACTTCTCTTGTCGTTGGATACGCTATACCCAGGGGTATAATATAATAAACATTTAAAATATTACTTGTAACCTCTTGTAACACTTTAAATAATGATTCTGGTTTTAATTCGTTGAGAATTGAGAATATTTGAAATGAGTTGAGCATTCATAAAAAGGTAATATTCTGGAAACGAGGAAATGGAACGATTGGAATCCCTGTTGATGTGATGATCCCACCGCATCTGCAAATTGAAATCCTTTCTGGCCTTCAGACGACATCCATGTTCAATAAGCCAGTAATTGAAGATGTTCAGAAGTAATTAATATATTTTCTTTAAAATAACTTCAAAAGGTTTCAGAATAAGGTTTTTATTATAATATATGACGGTTTTATATTGTCAAGGCTGATAGATGAAGAAGAAGCAGCAAACAAGGCAGCGTATGCAAAGTCGCCAAAGCTTGGATGGGAAGCTTACTACGACTTCGATGACGTATTGCTCTATTGCTTCTTATTGAAAAATGTATTGTAAAAACCAGATTTGCATTAGTATTCATTTTTATCTCGTGATTGTTTTTGGTTAGATCATGCAATGGTTGGATGAGCAAGCAGCCCTTAACCCGAGCGTCGCGTCAGTTGAAACTATCGGTAATTCCGTATGAAACAAAGTTGTAGTTGTCAGCAAGTCAGCATTCAGTTTCATATGCATATTGTTCCATTTTATGACAAGGTTGTTCATTTTCATGTACTTTTAGGCCAATCCTTTGAAGGCAGAGACTTCAAACTTATCAAGATCTCCACTGGAGGAAATGGACAAAGACCCATCATTTGGATCGATGCTAGTAAATAAGAAGCACAACTAATTACTCGCTAAAAGAATCGCTTGAGATTTCATTAATAACTTTTCTTTTCTTCCAGATATCCATGCTCGAGAGTAAGAATTTATTGTGTTTCTCGCAAACATCATGATACGAGATTTTATAAATTCGAATATTTATATAGATGGATCACTAATGCCGTCGCTACCTACGTCATC
>JAHZNG010004403.1:0-11672 GCA_027744375.1 Orchesellides sinensis
CTGAAATACTCTAAAATGCGACTATTTTTTATACCATATCATGCTTACAAAAATCTATACCTTAGATTAAAGTATTTAGAGATAGTTTGGTCTATATCATTTACGAAACTGATCGATCCTCACAAGACGGAGTATTTTACTGGATCACTCGTATCAACCTTGTAGTACTGTCGTGAACCTGTTTTCTTGTTTTGATAAAAGTGTTGTAAAATTGTATTAAATTTCTTGTATTACATTTACCTGTATATTAAAACACATAAAATTATTGATGCTCTAAGAACAAGTCTACATATTAAGCTACTGACCTTGAACAAATAAACAAACAAATCTACACGAATATGTTGGTACCTGCATTAAGTTTAAAGCATATTGTTCCACTTCTAAATAAATGTAAGACAGCAACCCGTCTAGAACGAATGTGAAAATATATATAGCATTCATAAATTAGCTGCATGTCGCAAAAAGAAACTACTGCACTTAGAGTCAATTACTGGTGAAAGTGACGAGGATGATGATGGTTTTTATGGAACACCAAAGACTTCCCAGCTCTACTGGCAGTGAAAGCTAAGAGACTTTCATCGGAGCATTTTCTATCCAATAAAAGTTTGCTACGCGTTCCCCTACTTGGCTAAATTTTTCATGAGGGACAACTTAATAGATCATTTCAGGTTTGATGGGCTTAATTTGCCATCCTTTAGAGGAACCTGCAAGGGATCAATACTGTAGTATGATTTCTTCGTTTGTGTGCGCCAGCATGACTACGTAACCTTGTGAAGTATAGCTTACCCTGAGTTTGAGTGTAACCTTCATGAATTTTTTTCGTACACAATTTTCCGCATACCCTTTCGGTAGCAGAGTAAATAATTTAAACATAGCTTGTATACATTCTAACATTGGAACAACTTATCTAAGTTGATGCACTTGTTTTATTTACACCTTGAATCCAGATCCAATCGAAAAAAATGGATGAGTACCACTATCAAAAAGGAAACCAGAAAATTTAGTTAACGTCTTCTCCCTGTTTGATACTGTGTTCAAGCTCGCTCAAGCAGAACCTGGTTTGAAACCACTGAAATCAAGAGGACTTTAGTCTTACTGAGGCCTACAGCCTTTTTTGGTACATAGATTATCTTGTCAACTTACTGTATATTTTTCATACATGAGGAAAAGCTCGATGAGGAAATGCACTTTTCGTTTCCACTGATGCGTATCATGAGATGAAGGTGCAGTGAGGAGAACAGCATGTAAACCTGTTTAGGTTTCCCATGAATCAGCTTACATCATCCTGAATATATCTACGGTGTTCATGTTCTATTTGAAATACTGCATCAATAAAATTTGCCTTTATTCATCCTAAAAATACTCAAGGTGCATTCTTGTGCTATTTAGATTAGAATTCGGAGAAAGCAACTTCCCCCTTTGCAATGTTAATAATAACATGATGTTGATGGAGCTCATATATGGGTTTCACTTACTTGCTTGGTTGGTTTACTTTCTTCCTTTTTCCGTCACCACTTACTAAAAGCTTGGGTTTGTACCCCACCTACGATTTTGGAGGGTATTATATCTACTTGGAAAAAGTAAAATAAGGGGATAAGACTTTACGAACTTTTGGTAACTTAAACTTTTGAATACCTTTACACAGCTTACATATAATACAGTTTCCCCCAATTCATTTCTTATGTTTGGTATACAAGGTAGGTATTTCATTATACTTGTTTGTTATCTTTATAAAAGTACCAGCATGCTGGATGTTGCTTTATACATATGTAGCAATCGGATTCCCGATTGTCTTTGGGGAAGTAAAAATGCATCTACGTTGGTTTTCTACTCTTCCTGATCTCCATGCACTTAAGTTTCGATGTTGCATATCGGCTCATTACAATTTTGCTATTTGGTATGAAAGTCATGTCCCATGTCCTTTCAAAATCGACAAATTTTGCTTTTAGTATTTGTGAGCTTTTTATGGAATCATTCAAGACTGTGTTTTATATCAGCCAAGGGAAAGCATGTCCGTGTAGCAACGATGGTAAGCTAAACTAAATCCGAAATTATTGACAGAGAGATTGTGCACAACCATATCATCAAGCGAAAATCTCAGGATTCTTATGTGCACTCCCCTGTGTCCCCCTTGACTTTTCAAGTTTCAACGTGTTGGATTCTGAAAAAAACGGTCTGCTCGCCTTCGTTGGTTTTTCCTAGAAAACTCGTAAGTTTTGAATGGATAGATCTCCTGAGGGAGGATGGTTCAGTCAATGTGTACAATGCCGGCAAGCTGCCCCAACCTTCAGCTGCTTTCCTTTTTTTATTTAATGCAGCTGTGTCGAGTACAACCACAGAATAGATAACTTTGATTCTAGCCTAGAACTGCGGAAGGATTTCAAACGTAAAAGTCACTAAAGATGTACCTAATGTATATTAGATGATATAGTTTTATCAGAACAAAATATTTGAGATTTATAACATTATACAAAAAAGCTTACAATTGGCGAAAAATTAGTTAAGAGTGAACCCTTATGTAACTACTTGAAATCCACCAAATCCAAGGTCAATCATTTAAAGGATGGGTACACAGATGCAGGTAAATAGTTGCTTAAAATGGAAAGCACGTTAATGGGCATAGCCTGAAGTTCTTCCTTCAAAACAAGGGTCGAATCGTAAATCTCTATAAGATGTTTGCTCAACTTTGTTTTACTGTAGTACTTTTCTGCGCTCTAGGATTTATAAAGTAAGCAGGTAGGCTTAAGTGAGTTTTACAAATGAACCGGAAATGCGTACAATCGCAAGACCATAAAATGCTGCATGCTTTCATCTTCCATAGATTCATTCACGGTAGAAGCAGCTGGAAGCTGTAAATTTATTTCTAGAATGAAAGAAAACTTCAACACACTTTCTCAACATCTTTAGATCCCTCTTTTACTCACACGGAGCTTCACGCGTATACGCAACTTAAACCAAATAGTGCTTTATTCTCATCATTTACGCATTTTAATGACTGTTTGAGACCATTCCAACGCATTTTAATGTCGGTTTGGGTTTTATGAGCAGTTACTCAAAGTAATACTAAAGTACAGGAGAAGTGTGGCCGTATGACTACAAACATACATAAAATGATGTAATATGCTTGTCCGTTCTGTGTACTCATTGTCATTCCCTTGTTGACTGATATCAGGGATAAAATTCATTTGTGCTTAAAGCCGCGAGTGATATGAAAGAAGTTTATGTAAAATACAGTGTTTCTGTATATCATGGAGATGACGGAGTCGGTGTCTAAAAAATCTATATTTAAAAAAAAGCGAATGGCTAAATACAAAGAGTTATTGCTAAATAAATAAATTCAGCATGAGGTTCCCTTGCATATGTACGCGTTCTAAAACAGTTAATCCCCATTGGTTTGCAAATTAACCTTTGAAGAATGTCTAAAATGCTGAAATGGTTAAATTAAAATCGTAATAATGTTAAATATTTAACTAAATACATAAAAGAACTGTTCATACTATCTTAATATCAGTTCATACCGGTGCAATATACTGCTTTCACTTGGATTAATACGTAGTTCAACAAATCTGTTGAATGTACCTGAAATGCTAACATTTCCTTTCATACGATAAGTATAATACTCATTATGAAGAACTGTTAAAATTGCATGCGGCCTTGTTGATATTATATTAAATGATTTCCATCGACTGTCCTTGAGCTACATTCTTGCTTGTTGGAACTTAATGAATTTCAGCCAATTTAAGCATTCATAAAGTGAACTTCCGTCAGCCCTTTAAAATCCCGCGGGTTAATACGGTAGTCGTCCAAGTTTTCGTGCAGATATTTGGTACATTGGTTAAAATAGTGAATTACAGACCATAAATAGGCAAATGCATATAGCTTCAGAGAGAGAGAGAGAGAGCTGTAATCTATTTCATATTCTGGACCGTCATTTATTAATGCAATTTTGCATGCATACCTTGCATGCTTTCTCCGTTGGCAAATCCACTGATGGCTGATGATGGTTTATTCATAAGAGTTTCACAATCAGTACCAAATCTGCAGTGGCTTTCTCCAAACTACTATAATAATACTAGTAGTGAGGCCATCTGACTGCAATTCCAAGCATACATTTGCTCATGTAAGTATGAGTTGATTTCGAAAACACAAACGAATTTTTCCATGCTTTAGTGGGGTAAAAATAATATGCTGAAATCAGCAAAAGGGGTCACGAATCAAGTCAGGCATGCAAGATACGGGTAGAAAAGTCAGAGAGTAAATAAGGAAGATAGATGGAATGGAAAAACTTCTGTATGAAGTTTGCTGTCGTTGCCTCAACATGTAGTACTCACAACGTTATAAGTTTTACTACTTTATGTACATAGGTAAGTACATATGATTATAGGTATATAGCGTAGCAGAAGAAGCTCCCAAAAATAATATCACTTTACTACCACCACATAGTTTTGTATTCTGTCCTAGCTTTCTTATGATCACAATATTCTCGGCAAGGATTTTTGCAGCAAAACATCTGCTTCTGCTACTGATGTGGTTGTCGGAGAGTGCAGCAGTACGTTAACGGGCCTACTATGATAATCGTCATCATTGTCGCTGCCGTTTTCATGATCATGACTTCTCTCCCACGATTTTCACATATTTCATACTTTGGATTAGTTAGCTGATGTGGACAATCTGGCGTGCTCTCGTAAAGGCATCCTTGTACTTTTACCCATAAGACAAAAATGTTCCCCCTCTGTAAAATATCACGATCAAAGAAGTTTATTATATAATATATAATATCGGGCGTAGTAGGGGAAACGTTTTTCATGAGAAAAGGCGAAAGTTTATAACAATTTGTTCACAAGTTATCAATAATACCCTGTCAGAGTACAAGTTTTACTAAATAGAATAAATCTTGACAGTTAACAGACTAGGTATGTTCTTAAACAAGACATACAGCAAAAAAATCTGTACTAGCCAACAATTTGTTAGTTCTTTGTTTAAAAATTTGTAGCATGTAGAGAATACCGCAAAAACCGTAAGATTTAAATAAAGAAAAATGTGTGAATCAAATCGTTTGTCACTGCAACCTAATTTTCAACTAATTACTTCTACGATCATTGCTGGCAACTTTCATAGCATATTATTACCCTTTCACAGTAAATAGCTATCTAATGGGGGATTCTTGAAATTCTGAAGGCAAAACACACATTTTCTTCTTCCAAATCTCATTTCCAACTTGTTTGTTTGTTTGGCGACCAGAATTTCCCAAAGGCCTTGACTTGATTGATTGCTCCTGTTCTCCACATGTTCATGGAGATAAATTCAGAATGTTTGAGAAACTAATTATGGGAGCGAGTGTCAGTGCAGCGTGGTAAGCAGCTGAATCGTTGGCAAATGAGAAAATATATTGCAGAATGAATCTACCAGTAAAACACCAATGTAATATGCATTAGCCCATGAAACGTGAATTACTTTGGTTTATGTAGATACAAATGGCATATAAAATGTTGTAGTTTAAACACATGTATGCAAATCGACTGGGATGGAATGTTGCAGAGGAAAGTTTCTGTTTCTAAATCAGAAAGTCAAGCATAACTTTTTAGAACTTAATCGGGTTCAATTTTTATTTTCTCAAAATATACAAGAACATATAAATACATAGGGATGAGGATTTGCAAGTGTTTCTGCTCCTCTTTTGCAATTTTCTTGGCGAGCATTGTAATTATGGGTAAGTTTATTAGTGATTTTCAGTAATTCAGTTTCAATTTTGCAAATCTGGCATAATTTTGTAATTACTTACCATAGGAGAAATACAAGCTGGCCCTTGCATTCACTTGGTTGCAACAATTGGTAAAAAGAATTTTTACACGGCAAATAAAGAGGTATGAAGGCTTTAAAACGTTGAGCGTGATGTTAAATAAAAATATTCTTGGAAGTGACTTTCAAAAACCTTATTTAGCTAACTTGGTTTGATTCGCTGGAATACTGTCACAACTTGGGAATGAGCCTTGCAGTCCTTGAAACTGACCGCGAAGTCTTGGCGGTAGAGGACTACTTATCACGCTGCCCGAGTATAAGAGTGTTTAATGTTAAATTAAAGATTTGTGCCATTTTAAACTTTTATGGAGTAATATATTAATATTGGTATTGTGTTACCCTAGCTAAACACCACGTTTGGCTGGCAGCAACGGATTTGTTTAAAGAAGGGACTTTCACTTGGATGAACACAGGGAAATTGGTGGGTACTCTGCCAAGATGGTCTGCATCACAGCCAGACGGAGATCTGCGTCAAAACTGTTTGCTGATTAACGGCGTGACTTTAAAATGGGAAGATCAGACTTGTTCATTTATTTATTGCAGACCATTGTGTCAGCTTCTTTCATGACTTTTTGGCCAGGTGAACACAAGTACTTCTTTATTTGGATTAATACTGGTTTTAGTTTTACTTTAAAAGGTTCAAGGATAAAATTATTAAACTTTTAGATGCATGGAGCTTAAAACTTACTTCAGTACTGTTTTGTTGACCCTTCATTTTTAGAAGGAAACATACCTAAACCACCGAAAATGCCTAATATGCCTTGGTAAACAAGAAAGTACGAGGCATCGTTAAAATTTAATTTTGCGACATGCCTATTTAGGAAAATCATTTATCTCAAATTACTAGTGAAAGTGAGACTATCCTTTTTCATTAACTAGGCAAAGGTTCAGCTTGCGACATTTCGTCAGACAAACAATACTAAAGAATATACGTGATCTTGGGTGTGCCAGATTCATAAAAATGCAAGTTTCAATTTTGCTTTCAGATACCGAATATCCTTTAAAGATAATGCCTACACAATACATGTAGCAATACATTACTGCAGCTTCGGGTCTTAATTTAATTTTCAGACTTGGCCCTTATTAATGAGTTAGCAGATGTAATTGATATTGGACAGACATGGCCGTGGTTGGAATTTGTGACTTCCTAATACTTTATTGTCGCAGGGCAGTATTTTGAATTGTTAAAATTAATGACTTTCACTCAACCTGTGCCTTTTCTGCTTTCACCTAGCCCAAGAAAGTAATTTGAAATAATCAAAATTCCCACGGGAAACTCATCACTGCTTCACGACTGCTTGTCATGCTATCAGTTTACACGGTATGATAGTAGCAAGATGATTGTCCACATGTTATCCCTCACCGAATTCTATCCTGGTAATAAAAGAGGATCAGCAATGAAATCACTGTTGCGTGATGATGAAATACCATTAAAGCGTTAAGTATGTAGTACGTATGGTTTTCATGGGAGAATAGAAGACTCAAAAATAGAAAAGGAAAGGAAACATAATCTTGACCACAAACTGCCAATGTCATTGAAGCAAGGACGTAAAAAGAAGTTCCAACAACAATGAGATGTTTTCATAAATCCTGCAAGCAGCCAGGCATAGAAGGTACAATACCGTATCTGTATCCGACTGTATACGGAACATTTTACATGAGTAAAGGCAATATACATACTTAAGCACTAGTATCATATACTGTAACTCACTTTATCCAACAAAACCAATATACTATATGCATTTTATGTATCGTAATGGCACTACAAAAATTGCAATTCAGTTCAAACGCCTACCAATCTCATTTTTCCAATGGTTGCTCACTATTCCGGTTCAACAACAAAACCCCGGATACGGCTAAACTACACAACAACAGTGTTATAAACCATGCAAAATAAGTACCATGCGCATCTATATAGATATCATAAGCTGAGTTAATCTTGAGGTTGGAATGGATCAGTTATACTAGGTTTATAAAAATATAGGTTTACACATAAAAAATGCAACGGTTTTGCGTATGCATTAGATTATACGCAGTGTACATGAACAACATACTTTGTTGATAGTTTGGCTTGAAGAAAAATGAAAATTTGGTTATTATTTTCGGTTCTTAATTTGCTGCTTTATTGCCTATATGTACCGTCTATAAAATACTCATTAGGAAGGTACCATGCATAGATATGTGGGCTATATGAAAAAACCCGACTTGGTCTGGTAAGTAAGTAAACCTCTGCCAGACTGACTAAAATAAGTAATATTATGATCACACAATAATACAAAGAGCATGGTGAATGTAGGAATCGGATGTAAGCAATTCTCGCCACTAGGATTAGGATTATTATTTTCAAGTATTACCTACTTACTGACTGCACTGCTTAGATCTATACTAATGCCTTAGATGATTGAGCCGATTTTTTCTAAGATTAAGTTGACTCACCGAAAGTTAAAAAGTACAGTGCGCGCGAATACACTTATGAAGGGACTAAAACATTCTCAACTGAAAGAGGAACTATGTGCATCAACAGTTAAAAGCTTAAGTAAAGAAGGCCATCATGTTGAAATGACAACTTACATGAGACGTCCGCATCTCTCCCTTCTCAGTTTCACCCTCCAAATTCTCGTTTCTAATGCATTAGTGTGGTTTGGTTTACTTTGCCTCAAGGTTATTTTAGTAAACTACAGTAAACCAAATGAAATGGCACGAGAAGACGAAGGATGAGTTTTCTCTCCGTTTTCTGACGATAATAGCCATAAAGAAAATAAACAGGATTCCATACTGACTCTATTTGCTTTTAAAAGTTTCCGCTGAGGAAGAATTGACACTCGACTATACTTAGAAGCTAATATTTTAACCTCGTTTCAATAGGATGGAGGCAGTAGCCGTGTTTATTTGTAGTAGATTGTTGTATTAGTATTATGAGCGTATATAATGTAACAGTGCAACACAATTTTTATATACTGACAAACATTCCATTAGCTTTATTTTGTACATTGATAAGTTTACATATTTTATATGTGTAAATGTGTCGGCAATCGATTCTTCAAACTTCTTTCGTTTGTCCCAGTACCTATTTTAGCAAACTCTACGCATACAAGACTTAAATCTGATTATTGCAAAATATTTTTTCTATAATAGATTACATGAAAAAATTTTCCTATTTTACTACCGCCCCATAAGCCTTTGTAATCCCAGAGTTTTAGATTCCTTTTACGAGAATATGCTAACATAACTTGATTTTATATATTGCATGTAATACAGATTTTTTGTGGTTTCACAGCTATGTAGACAATCAAAGCCTGAATTGAAAGTGTTACACGAACGCAAGCAAAGCATAATACTTTCTTTTGATTGACTATACTAGCAGCAATGTAAAGACCAAGCAATTTTGGCTTTCTCTGTTTGGTATATAATGATATATCTTGTCAGGAGTGTGAACATACCTACTTGAAAACTTGTATGTTTGTCCTACACACACAAGTCACAACCTCAAGTAGTATCTGTCCCCAGATAAGTTGTTGCTGAGCTTGTAGTTCAGTGTTGGTATGCAGCTCAACACAAATCTTAAACTGTAGAAAACTTCTCTGTCACTCAACAACATTCGAACACGGCTAAACGAAATACGAACAGGGAATACACGCTTTTTCAAGTGCATATCTGCAAACGTACACCTACACTTTCGTAGCCGCTTACTTAGCTAACAACAGTACACATTCCCACATGCCCACGTAAGTGTGATGACTTCAGAGATTTCTTGAAGATAAATAAAAGTTATACAGCCACTTACTCTTCCTCCACTTGTTTGGTAATGGTAACCCGCGTTCTTACACTCGGAGTAGAACGAGCGGGTGAGATCGACGGAAGCTTTTAGCCGTACATAAACGGAAAGACAATTTTCCTTACTTTATGGCGTTAATAAGCATAAATGCATTCAATAGATGAACAACTGAATATCCTCCCGAGTATATAACCTACACAAAAGAAAATATTTAACATTGTACGGTAATGCACCACACAATGACTCGGTCTCAAATGGATAATAGATTTAGCAACTCAAGAAACACAGTAATGTAATAGTATTTTATAATGGGTGCCGTAAATCAGTTATTTACTCGTGCATTTTCACAGGTGACAGTAGGGGTTTAAGCTTTAAATCTAACAAAACACACATTAAGTCGCCTGGAGAAAGCACATTAAATCATTGAATGACCTTCCTGTAAAAGAAGACAATTAAAGAATGTTTTATATTTGTATAGAAGAGACATCCAGGGTTTGTATATTCTGCTTATGAGAGATAAATGACAGCTCCTTTGACGTTAACTAGTCATTACGGTTGTTTTTCATCCTGTGTTTTTAATGCAATTCTTGTACAGGATACAACATAACAATTTTTCTAATTCTAATCATCAACCTTTACAAATGAATGTATATAAAATGGAAATTTATTCGTTTGTTAGATGAAAAGACAACATGATCTACACATCTAACGTTTTCTCCTTTGTGCATCAACTTTTATATCAATGGCAAAAGGCCACACCTAAAACGTACCTTAACAAATCATTGCAAGATTTTTTCAGTACTTCATATTTTTTACTTTGGCATTTTCTTCGTCTTCTCGGAACTAAGCCCATAAAACCAGTTCATCAACCTTTTTCCTGTGATGATGTGTTATTATTCCTTTACCTCCCATCTTCAATCTTCTTTCTTCGCTTGTCGTTCATTACATCAGTTCATTACCAACAATTTTCCTGATAATATGTAACCGTGATGAAGACGTTTCCTCAAACACAAGCAAAAAACTAAAGGAGAAAGGAAGAAATTCTTGAAAAGTATATTTTTCTTGTGTCAGTCTAACTCGTCTTTTTTTCCTCTCGTTCCAAAACCCAACTTCGTTTTCCGCCCTCTTACTGTTCAATGCCGCTAACTTATGTACACTTCAATCTTATGTTTGTGATAAGAAAGAAAATGTGGGATTTTTACAGGGAAATTAACCTCAAAGAAACCTGCCTTTTCATCATCGTCTACCCTTACAAGAGACAGCGAGGCGAAGGGAAGAATATGGAAGTAGTGAAGGAAGACGAGAGGAGAAGGAAGGAACAAAGAAGCAGTAGACCAACAACAAACTTTTTTCCTGGCTTTACTGCAATTCTTTTTCATTCCTTTTTCTCTCTCTTCATCGTTTCCGTTTACCATACCTTACTCTTCTAACTATATATTCATAGCAATTCATGTTATATAGTAGGGAAACAAGCAGGTATATATATTCATACGTGTACGAAAAACGGCATTTTCATATGTTATTTATAAGAATTAAAGTTGAAGGCTCAAGACGTCATATGGTTCCTACCAAGCCACTTACTTTTATGCTGGTTCTCTGCACCATCTTTTTGCATTTCCTCAATGAAACGATTTGTTGGAAAAGAACAGAGTGAATGCCAGTTGGAGAAAGTGCTGAGGAGATGATCATGCTGGTACAAGAAAAGGGAAGAAAGAGGACTAACCTTTAGGAAATTTATGATCCCGCAATTCTGTGGATGGATTCACCCATATATCACACGATAGACAAAAGTCTTATATCGACCACACAACGTGCAAGGAATATAGAAAAATGCAAGACGCACCAACACCAACAAAAAAATTCAACCTTCAATGTACCCAAGCGTAGTCAACCTGCTTTGGGTATGTAGCTTTCTAAAGCATAAACCTGAGTTTTTTTACTTGCAGTATTGACGGAGGTTTTCTAGTTTTATTCTACGCATTTCCTGTAAGCATGCAGTAAAAATAGGAACGCAATGTTTCATTTTATTGTAATTCTTACTACAGTGCTTATATTTAAAATTAAAGCCTTAATAAAAATCGTTGAAAATACAAAAAAA
>JAHZNG010004404.1:0-12181 GCA_027744375.1 Orchesellides sinensis
AATATTTTTGGAAAGTAACGATTAACGTTAACGAATAACGCGACCGGTTTTCAAAAGTAACGAGTAACGTCAACGAATAACGTGACCGATTTTTTAAAGTAACGAGTAACGTCAACGAGTAACGCGAGCGTTTTTTGAAAATAACGAGTAACGTCAACGAGTAACGCGAACGATTTTTCAAAGTAACGAGTAACGTTAACGTTTAACGCAAAAGTTGCGTTACCCCAGCTCTGTGTATGACGATACGTATCTCCACTTTATGTATGCGGGTAATATTATTTACTATTTACACACTTGCAGCAGTAGTTTGGTTGTATTAGTTCGTTCACTCCGTCCGTATCTCTTCTCTCTCCCTCGTACCTTTTTAGAGTAAAAAGGACATACCAAAAGAGCCTAGATGAGTGTTAAGTAGTGTACTTAAACTGTTTTTTATATATATTCGGATGTGGAAACAGAACAAGAGCCTGCTTCCAAAAAAGCAGCAGTCAAAAAAAGTATTGATGACTTTCCGTCAGTTTGGTAAATACTGCATATCCACAATGCATAGTGAGAGAATCTCCACAATTCTCTTCTTCCTTCCATATATCCATACAATATTCCTTTGCTGACTTTGCTATGCATGAATAACAGACATATATTATGCTCTACTGCTTTGTGAGAAGGTTTGGTTGTCTGAGAAGAGAGTTTCTGGATATTTTTATGATTATATCCTTTACATAATGCTCCATTCATACCAGAAGAATATGGGTACACACATACGTATTATACAATCCGAGCCAGTTCTATGCTTTAAGTTAAGTACAGAGAAGAGAAGGGAGTGAAGGAGGAGTCTTCATGCCTAAATGGCTACCTTTTATATGCACACACACAAAGTAAAAACAGTATAATATTTTCATCCGTCCGATCCTTCCTTATCCTTTAGAGTAAAAAACAGTATCAAGACTAGTAGTGCAGTAGAGAAGCATAAGAACAGAAGTACTGTAAGAAGAAGACTGAACTTACTCTACTGGAACCCGGCTTGTCTTTTTCTTTCCATCATCAACATCCCTCTCTCTATCCCTATTTCTAAACGATATTTATATTCCGTTCTTCGAAATGCATAAGGCACTTATATATAACAGTATTACTGAGCTTCTTTTTTGCCACTGCAACTTAAATGCATATGACATATATACATAAATGTATCCAGTTGCAGTCTTATATATTTCCCAAGCATCAAATAGCAAAAGAAAAGTTCAGATAACAGAATCAGGAGCACTTCTGAGTTTTAACTTTATTTTCTACAAGTCTGCAAGGCTTTTAGAGCTGGTGGTAAACATACCCCAGGTGCCGTACCATGTCAAGTGCATGAAATGAAGTACATATCTCAAGACATGCCCTAAAAATGCACATGTATTTGCTACAAGACTTTTCCATGTAAAAAGTCGAAAATCTGCACGTTATGAACTTAACGCATTTTATATGCTTCGGCAGCTGTATAATTGCTAATCATGAGAACAGACCCAGAGGACATAATCACACCAAGATTTATTCCGTGTGTCAGAAAATGTAGTGCAATTGAGTCAGCCCAAAGACACACACAAACTGTACTTCTCTTCTTATGTAGCCCTCTCGTCTGCTCTTGTCTACTATGTGGCTGGATACGGTTACAATGCCGTAAAATCTGACATACTCTTTGGCAAGCCTCTGTTTTACTTGGCAAACTATCTTCTAACAGATTCTCTGTAACTATATTCATTTTCATAGTACATCTGCATCTGATGTACACATATATCGACAAAATAATATAACGTGCAAAAATAAAAACTGGCAGCTAACAAGACTCTCTCCTCCCCGAACATTCATGTAAATCTGTATTCCAATGCAAAAAATAGCGATTTAAAATTACGCATAGCTCTGTCTCACTTCAGAAAATACAGACTTGCTGGAATCTGTCCCCTAATTTATATCACTTTATATATACAAAATCGCTTACTAACACAAGTACAACAGCATTCTTCTGCAATATCCAACATTTTTATTATTTTTTCCATGCTACAAGCTTCTTCAGCCCCAACTCATACCTAACGGAAGCGTCTCATAGCTTGCTTTCCTTTAAACAGGAATTCGGGTGGAGTTCTATCCAGAGAAAAAAATTCTTTTTAGAGTTCTACGTGAAAAATATACTTATGAGGTATACCCTTTTTGCTGTTAAAGTAAAATGAACAGGAAGCTTTCAAATTCCAGCTAGCACTTCTTACGAAAAATCTTTAGCTTTGTATTGGCTTTATTATGTTATATATAACGTCATGGAACAATATTGCATGAGCATATAGTACATTGTTTTAAACGTTACCATTTGTGTCCGTATGGAATAGCGGTTGTGGTATGTAAGCTTTCTTCTAAGATGCTTAAATGAAACCTAACTCCAATTTTTGGCATCTTTCTTGGAGTAACACTCTTTTCTCTGGAGGTGTTTGCCCCTCCAGAAGACACAGCATGGCAGAGCATATTATGCGTATATATATATATAGTCTATATTATGGCGTTCCTCTTCCTTTCCTATTAGGATAACTTAAAGTTGTGATTAAATACTATAACCCATAGCATAATTTAGGATTAGGAATTAGCATAGCATTTTTAAATTGGGTTCTATGCATATTTTAAAAAATAACTAGTTTGCCCTAACTCTAACTAACAAAGTAAAGTATGCTCATTGGCTTAAAGGAACATATTCAAATGAATTCGGCGGCAGCTGTCTACATTAAGCTATGTGGTCTTCAGAGATCGACAGGTATTGTATGCTTGTAAACAGAAATGTTCATGCATATTTACAAAGGTGATTGCACATGAAGTGAACCTACTGTAATACAAAGCTCTTTTGTCCGTTGGTTTTATATTGACAACTTATGCAGTGCTGAATACAAATACAGTATGCACGTTTAATTAATTAATTGGCTGCAGTTTACATTACACAATAATTTATGAGGATTTTAATTTTATTTGTGAAGTGGTAAATTTTGTGTAATATTGGATAATATTTGTGGATGATTTAAAATATAAAGAAGGTGGAATTGACAGATTGATTTGTTTTGTTTGATTGTTTACAGTAGTCTGGTCTTGGTCGATTTATCATGATTGATTTGGTATGAGGTGATCTGAACTGAGAGGAGGTCCTGGAGGTGTACAAGAAAATTTATATTGTTGAAGGTAATTGTATAATTATGGTTGTGAATGAATATTTATGATGATAGAGGAGAAAGTATGTCACTAATTAAGGTCTGTTTTAGTTTTGTAAAAGAAGTAAGACATGGATCGGAGCGGCAGCACAAAGAAGGCGGTTAGATTCTCATCCCCGTTTGAGGTAGAGCCAGATGTGTTCAAGACAAAGTCCTCAGGATCAATAGAAAATAGAAGATGCTCCAAAGCGGGGTTGGAGTCGTCTGACAGTTTTTCTGGTGACTCTTGGGATGCGTTTGATGCAAAAATGCTGAAAACAAAAGGGGTGGCGCCAAAGGAAGTAGAACATCAGTTTCTGGAGCTAAGTTCTTCACAAAATAAATCGTTAAATGCTGGGATTGGAGAGACGGATTTTTCAACGATGTCATTTCAAGATGCTAAGGGTCTTATTGAGAGAGATGAGAATGAGCGGCTTCAGTTTATGAACTCTAACGTGTCGTTTTCTGAAGGAATTGACCAGGTGGAACCTCCGTCATTATTGTCATTTACTGCATATTTTCAGCAGGGATCCTCATTTCCAGTACCGTATGTTGGCAATGATTCTACGATGATGTTTGGAGAAAATCTGGCTGGCGTTTCAATTTCAGATCAACAAACTACGCAAGCCCAGCACCACAGGAGACAAAGTAGCCAGCAACACCAGATTCGTCGATCGTCGACCAGGCGTTCAAGCACATCTTCTGTTAATATCAGTGTTGGTAACAATGAAAAGACTGACCTTTCTAGGAATGATTCTCTTGCAAGGTTTTTCTTAGGACCTCAGTCAAATGGGATGAATAAAGTTGACATAATGGAATATGTTCTTGATTACTGTAAACGACGAGCGTCTTGTAGCCTTTCAGATGCATCTGACAATTCTCCTTCACAGACTGCTAGTAGTGGAATTAGTGGGAAAACTTCAGAAAAACATGATTCAGGGATTGGGGATGGAATTGAAGAAAAAACAGTCGTAGAAAAATCTGAGAAAGCTGCGCAGCCAAATAATGAGGTGTTTCAGCAGAAAAAAGAACACCATCGTAAAAGTGAAAGGTCTACAAATAACATATCCTCCAGTAGCATAACAGCCCTTAAAGTTGATAAAAGTACTGATGATCTATCAATTATGTTATCTGATGGAGCATCCATGAAAAGCAGTGAGCGCTTTTTAGATGTTTCCGATGTTGGCAGCATCGACGGTTTCGAAAAATTTAAGAAGAATTTACATCCACATAGGAAACTAGAAGATAAATATAGGGCTAAAATAAAAAATCATCTAGAATTTGAGAAAAAGCGGTTGAACGTTGATCAGCGTTATTCACACCCTAGACTGAGTCCCGAAGCATTTAGAGGACCAGGCTCGACCGCTTCCCTGGAAAGACCAAGCAAAAATATGTGTAATAGCCCACCTGAAAAACTTGCTCGTTCTAGAAGTGAAAATGCTATTGATAACACTCCGAGTCCAAACACATTTCAAGCGACTAAAAACTCGGCAGGTCAATGTCACTCGACACCTGTTGCAAATGATACATGCATTTCAAAATTAGTTGCTTCTAATACTGCAGAAAGAGAGGGACAATCTACTGTGACAAACCTTGACGGACGTACTGATAAAAGAAACTTGGATAACCTGAAAAGGCAGAAACTGGTTAATAGAAAAGAAATAGATACTAGCAGCAACCATTCTTTTTCTAAGGGTATGTAAGAGGATTACTATAAAAATGTTTAGTTTGACTGATATATTTATGCTATGTAATGAGAATGAGAGATAACTTAATAACTTATAAAATTTCCTGTATGGTTTTTTATATTTTAGGTGTATCTTCTACCGCTAACAACTCTTCAGACCCGGCTACATTTAAAAGTCGAACGTCTTCAAAGCTGGAAGAGGAGTTCGAGCCTACAAAAGTTCTCGATGTACAAGGGCAAGGACAAGCCATCAACAGACCAGCAAGTATTTTTAACGAACAGTATAATAAAGTACTCCAGACTGTCACTGCCAACTCCCTACCACAGGGACTTTCAGTTGTACCTGTTATTCATTCTGGCTTACAACAGCAGCAGTTTGGAGGAAGTCAATGCAATTGTCCACATCAGTGCGGCCAGCAACCTGCTAGTGGTACTCCGATCGTAATTCATATACATCTTCCGTGCCCAGTAACTACCTCCGGAACTGTAGTGCATCCTGTACCTACACCAACCTCTGAACATCCAAAGTAACCTCTGTTCTCAGTAATAGTAATTGTTCATGTCAAGCTGGTAATTGTGATTGGTAAATGTGAACATGAACTAACAACAAAACTAACCATTTGACTTCTAAATACAATGAATGTCGTTATTTTTGTTTAAATATTATATCCTTGTGTGCATGTATTCAATAATGTATATAATTTTATTTTTTACGTGTATTTTACATTTCAAGACTAAGACTAACTTTGTATAAAGTCCATAAAGTGCCTTTTCTACAGTAATTTTTGATATTACTAAATTTTTAAGCTTAGCTAAACCTAAGTTCTTAAGTGCATCGTCAATGTTATCCAATAAATCAGTGTTCAATGAAAATATTATACACACTTTTTAGCTAAATTTAAACAAGGCGAATAAAAATCAAAATACTTTTTGTACAAAACAATTTTAATGTATTTATTTGTTTGACTTCCACCTAAATTGAATTACATGTCCTACTTTAAATCATATTTACGTTTACACTTCTTATCCGGAGACTTTTAGTTTCTTCCCCATATCGTATAGTGAATAATACGCCATATGCCAAGTAATATTACTGGAGTGAATGCGGTTAAATAACTTACCTGAATAACCCGTAATCTCGAAGGGCCATGACTAGCTTATGAGTTTCCCTATGCCTGGGGTACCAATTTCTTACATAATCCTGCTTATCAATAGGCTCGGCTGCAAGCTCCTTTACAACCTATAAAATACATTAAATATTATATTAAAGTGACGCCTTCTTATCATTCCAGGAACAAATTGTATCTATGCAGTTATTCAGTAGCTTACCCCATCCATAGATTCCTTATTTGTTGGCCGCACAGGATTTCCAAATATGCGATTACTTAACCTCTCCATTCGCCTGGCATATGTTGTATCCAGTTTAACCAGCTTCGCATAATTATAAAATCTAGACGCCATTGTGGTTACGGTGCCCTAATTTCTTAGCTAGCTCGATACCAATCACCAGGATGTGGACCTAAAAATTTAAGGCATAAAATGGTAATTAGTAATACTTGTGTAATACATTCGCTAGACTATAAAAGATAAGCTAGTCCCATTTACATAAATACTGGAAAAAGTCCAGCTTACTCCAAGCCTGTTCGGTAGTCGACAGGTACCTAAATGCAGTCACTGGCGACTTTACTTTTGTAATTTTACATTGGATACCTGAAAACACCCTTTGAGTCTAAATCTTTTCTGCGCTTTTTGGATGCATTCTCATCCTGCCCCAGAAGACTGGAGATGCTCATATGTGTTATCTTTGTAGCAAAAATACAGCTTCGTGTATGCAAAATGCTTATCCATGGTGTGAAGGCTATTATGTTACTTCAACTATTGTAACCGGCATATGGAGGATAAGTTGTTATCACAAGTTACAAATTATAAATATGTAATGATGCCCGTGCCGCCGCCTTCAAAATGTGAAACAGAATATCGAAGGGTACTGAGGTTTGTAAATGGAGAGCGAGGGTGAATGTCCAAATCCACCGTTAGGGCACAAGAACTAGGACTGCTTCATTAAAGTAGCCAAGGCTACCTTATGACGATAAGGTTAATGGTATCCGGCACATAGCCTACTCCTGGTGCTCAAACAAGGAAAATGAGTGACCACTAGGTGAGCAATTTGAGAAGCCCATCTTATTGACCAATTACTTTATAAACTTTTGAAAAAATATTTTAATCTTTGTTGAACGTCTGCTACTTAAAGTCTGCATTGAAATTGAGATTTTCTTTAAAATGGATATGATATCAGTTTTGCAACATTTGATTGGGCAAGAGGCATGCTTCCCAGCGTTGAAGCTAGTATGGGACGATCAAGTTGACGCAGAGAGCTTAGGAGAGCTTCCAAAAGTATGATGTGAACGTTTTACAGTATATTTTTCATGCAAATTTTTGCCAGTTTTTAAATTAAATAAATGAAATCCTATTGTGTTTAGCTGACTCCAACCCATTATCTCAATGAGAACCGGCTCACAACTGAAGAAAGGCATAAGCTGCTGTGCCGCCAACAAAAGAAAATGCTGTGTAGAACGCCAGGGGCAGAAGTTGTAATAGAACCTCCAATCATTGTCTTTCAGAACTACAAATTTGGCGAGACATACACCTTCCCCATTGTTGTTCGGAATATTAGCAAGGTTCGCTTATTCATATACACATATAACACTCATTATAATTAGCTTTCATATCAACTTTCTCATCTAGCTCTGCTAGCTTAAATTTTTAAACATTTATTTTATTTATCATAGAACTCCCAGAAAGTAGCCCTTTTAATGGACGAATCGTATGTTTTCAAGTTTGACGAATGTAGTCAAAGAGTAGCCAAATTTCCATGTGGAATGTGCATCACCGCAACGGTTACTTTCACTCCTGAAAGCGCAATGGAAGATTATTATCATAAACTTGTCGTCTCAACTAACACCACTAAAGTGGCTGTGCCAATCATTAGTAAAACTTGAAGTCAAAATAACTTTCTACAATAAAATTTAAATATTCTGTGAAACAAATTACATTCGAAATCATTATGCATTAAATGTACATAGGTATTGGAACGCGACCGTTACTAAATGCCCCAGATTCATTAGTATTGCCTAATGTTCCCGTGCGACACTGGACAATTAAGCCAGTAACTGTTCTTAACATTGGAAAGAAAACAGCTCGCTTTACATTGACTGCTAAAGGGTTTAAATTCTAATTATGTGTGAAATAAGCTTTTATAGAAAATGTTTCCCGTAGTTTACTTATGAGATACATTAATTGCTCAAGGCCATTCTGCTTAAAACCTGAGAAGGGAGTTGTTCCTCCAAACCATGCTTTTACATTTGATGTGGGGTATTACTCCTCTACACTAACAAGTCATGATGGAGAAATTTGTGTGAAGTACGAGAATGGTGAGATCAGTGAACATTGCAAATTTATGTACGTTAAGAAAAATTTTTAGTGGCAATTTATCAAAATTATTTATAAAATTAATGCAGGGGAGGAGATATACATTTATTTGAAGGCAAATGCAGTAAACTGCAATATAAAGCTGAGCACTCCAGATTTACGCTGTGAAGACACCTACATGGGTCTTCAAACACGAACTACTTTCTTCATAGAAAATAATAGTGATATTACTGCCAAATTTTATTGGAAAAAATTGGAACATTCGCCAGTACCTGAAGTCCGTCCGCGCAGACCCAGGTACGACTAATTTTCTTTGACTCGATCAAGCAATTTCAGCAAATCTGAGTCGATGGTAATAAAGGATTCAGATCATTTCCAGTTATAAACTGTTTGAAAATATTTTTATGTGGAATATTTTCGAATAGCGTTTACTCCAATCGCTACAGTATTCCAGAACCACCGGGAGAACTGATAAAAGCTGCGTTGGAGCATGTTCTGGTTGAGGATGGTGTAGATACAGCTTATCAAATTGAGGATGAGCTCTTTGAAATTCAAGAGGGGCCTGATAGCCTATTTCGTAATGACAACTTTAACGTTTATCCATTGGTAAGGGTTATTCAACGTTATTATATGATTTCACAATTTTACAAAGAAACCCTACATGGTAAATCAATATTCAAGTTTATACTCAGTTTGGAGAAATTAAAGCACACTCCAGAACAGAGATTCACCTCGTTTTCTCTCCAAACCAATGCTCTTTCTACGACGGTGTATCTTACTTAGAAGTAAGTGGCCTGGAGAAGCGACTTCCATTTAAATTTTATGGAAGAGGTCTAGGACCAAAGTTTAGGCTTGGCTTTGAAGTACTTAGCGTTGGAGACGTTACACTTGGTGGAGCTCACACCTACGAGGTGCCTGTCCTCAATGTAAGCGAAATTCCAGGAACAATACAATGTGACGGCTTGGTTGGTCTTCCATCTGGAATGGAAATGAAAGTGGAGCCTTTGTTCCTTGACGTTTCACCAGGACAGTATGCAGCGTTCTATGTGAACTTTACATGCACAGGAAAACCTGGACCATTTGAGGATGAAATTAAGTTTTCTGCGCCGGAGACGCGCGATGCATTTTACGTTACTGTCAAGTATGTCATTATGATTTTAACTGCTATTCGTGAAGTATATAGTTTCGGTACGTGTAAAAAAATGTTTTATATACATAGAGGGACCATTACATATCCTTCACTGAGGTTTGCTACAGCGGAAGCCCACATGGGAAACTTGAGCTATGGTATTTTTTATAACGAGGTTTTTAAATTTTGATTAGTTTACTCAAAGCATCATAACCTATGGTCATTGCTTATTTTAGGGTTTCCAAAGACATTTTTCATACCCTTGGCAAACGACTCTATGAATTTCGTTCAGGTTGAGTTGAAAATGGATAGCGATGGAACAGATCCACCTGTAGACTTTAATACTATTTTGAAGTCATTCAAGAATGAACATTTTGTATTTGACTCAAATCCAGCAGAATTTAAAATTTCTCCGATGAAGTTTACTCTTCGTCCTCGTGGAATTCAAAGGATTCAGGTGCATAATATAACATTAAACTCTGGCAAATAGCAACTATCATAAGTAAATTACACATAAGTTGTACATCAAATATTACGTGCTTTCCTAATAATTTTTAATTTAGTTGACTATGTACCCGAACCAAGTCCAGGAAATCAGAAATAAGCTGAGATGCTGGATTACTGATACCGAAGGAAATGATGTTGAATCAGGTAAATCATAGAATCCATTCAAAACGACAAGACTGGAATATCTATTATATCCTCGACATAGTTGGCAAAAAACTTAAACTGATTTGACGTTGAAATTTTATATACATAGTTGCATCAATCAATATTCGTGGAACGGTTTTGGTTCCTCAATTGAAACCGGTTGAAGACACTATCTGGTTGAGAGACTGTTATCTTCAATATCCATACCATGCAGAATTTGTCGTGAAGAACAATTCAGAACTTCCAGTCATGTATTGTGTAATACCAAAGGTGAGTTAGTCTATTAAAATATGTATTATAATTGTAAATGTATGTATATCGACACTTTTCTTTTACCATAAAAACGTTTAAATTGATTGCACATTTTTTTATTCCCCAACACAGCCAACAGCACATTTAAAAGTTGAATCAAACAGCTTTGTTGGAGTTGCTAATCCCTGGGTTGAAACCAAGATTCCATTTATGGTGGTTTGCGTTCATCCTGGAGAGGCAACTGCCCATTTTGAGTAGAAACTGCAAAATTTTTTACAGTTAAAGACATTTTACTACAAGTGAAATGAGATTAATTAAAATCCATTGTAATAGACTGCATGCAGTGGGCAATGAAGACAAAGTTGTCATGTTGAATCTAAAATGCGAGTCCATCGCATCAAAAGCCGAGGCGAGTACAAAGTTAGTGGACTTTGGAAAAATTGAGGTGCTGGAGGACAAAATTTGCACAGTCGATGTAATAAATACATCGCCTTTAAACTATCCGTTTACAGCAGCCATTGTGAGCTTAAACTATTGGAGCGTTAATTAATATACTTTCTTGTTAACTGATAATTTAAGGCAATACCATATTATTATGCAAATGTGACTTTAATCCAAAACTAGTTTCAAGACGAACCAAGCGACAAAGGGGACATCTGGAAATGTGAGCCTGAGAGTGGCGTGCTCCCTAGTCAAACACGCGTTACTTTGATAATACATTTGAAACTGAAAGAAGTAGGGTACCATTATGCAGGCGTTAGAGTAGTAATAACTGAACCGTTGAAAAACGTTATTGAAGTTCAAATGAAAGCTCTTGGCGTTGGCTCTCCACTTGTATTTGATCCTCCTATGGAAAAGAATTCTGTTCTTGATTTTGGGACAATTTTCATGTAAAGCAGAGCTAGTATATTGTTAAAACCATTGTTATGAAAGATAGCATTTGTTTTACATTTTTATATATCTGATTGAAGAAAGCAACCGAGGTTTTTCGAATATGAAATTACTAATCAAGGCGTAAATCCAAGAGTTATAGAATGGCGCACTCATTTAGACAAGGCTCCAGTAAACCGCCCGGAAGGAAAAGTAGCTCCAAAGGAAGCAAAAAAATCTATCTCTCAAGCTCAGCAAGACACAGATAAGTATTTATCAATGATGATTTTTTATTATTTTGACAATTTAAATGGATTGGTGATAACTTTGTTTTTGATTTGCGTATATACCAAAACTAGTTAAGAAGGCGAGGCCATCTTTCATCATTTCACCATTAAAATCTGTAATTCCACCTGGCGGCTCTACCAAACTTACAATATCAGCATACAGCTTGTCGTATGTTTTAAAACAGCATGCCTAAAATTGTAAAGATCTAAAACTTTAAATTTGTTACAAGTAAAATGTAAACTATTAGACAGAAAACGGTTGAGGAGGCTTGGAATCTATGGAGCTTTGTGCCATCAAGTAAAGGACATCTAATAGATGAAATATCCGATTCTGGGAAGCGTGCAAGGAAGGGCGTTGTTCATACTAACGGTACAATTAGGAAACCTCCAGTAACTGAACCTCAAGACCTACATCTACGCCCTTCTGTTTTAAATGATGTTAAATTGCACGCTTCATTTGAAGCCCCAGGCTTGAAATTCTCAAAGAGAAGTCTCAACTTTTACATTGATGCCACACCAACTCAGGAAAATTTCGTCCTAGAAGGTTTGCTGATTGTGGTTTTGTAAGTATTCCTGCAGTTAAGGCCATCGTAATTTCTTGTGTATAACTGATTTGCAGAAATTCTCAAACTTGAGAACGTTGGGACGCTCCCGTTGAGAATACGCTTGCGCACAAATA